>JAJIBD010003825.1:0-29167 GCA_021461705.1 Cryptotis parvus | reverse complement strand
TAGTAAAGAAGGGGAACAGCACCCAGCCCAGACAAAGTCAGACCCTAACACCCAAAGAATCTGCCATCAGTACTCATCAATACACTGGCTCGGCTCTTCACACGCTACCTGTTCGAATGCAAGGTGCCCTCCCAATGGAAAACCAGCAGGAGAGTTCTACTGTTCAAGAAGGGAGACATTTATCGCCCCATCTGCCTGTTGTCCATCATCTACAAGCTGTTCACTCGAGTCATCCTGAACAGGATTGGCAGAACACTAGATGAAGGCCAACCATGCAAGCAAGCTGGATTCAAGAAAGGATTCAGCACAGTCGACCATATCCATATGGTAACCAAGCTCATTGAGGTTTGTAGGGAGTTCAGATGCCGCTCTGTCTCAAGTTCATTGATTTACAGAAAGCCTTTGATTCTGTGGAGACTGAAGCAGTCATCGAAGCCCTAGCCAAACAGGGTGTTCAAACCCAATACATCAAGATCCTTCATGAGCTGTGTTACGGATTCACCACCAGGATCTCACCATTCTACAAGGAAGTGATCATTGATGTCAAAAGAGGGGTTCGGCAGGGGTGATACCATTTCACCAAAACTCTTCAGTGCCACCCTCAAGAACATCATGCAACAATTAGAATGGGAAGGAATGGGAGTGAAGATAGATGGTCGGCAACTACACCACCTCTGCTTCACTGATGACATCGTTCTAATAACACCAAACATTAGCCAAGCAGCACAAATGCTGGCTGACTTGGACCAAGAATGTGGAAAGATAGGCCTAGAGCTGAATCTGAACAAAACTATGTTCATGAGAAATGAACTAGTTCCAGAGGCCCCATTCACTCTCAATGGAACAGACATCTCTGAATGCAGCAGTTATGTGTACCTAGGTTGAGAAGTCAACATGATGAACGACCTAAAACCTGAGCTGCACAGAGAGGAGGAAGAGAGCGGCATAAGATGCCTTAAAAGCATCGAAGAATAGCTAAAAAGGAAAAAGAACCTCCGGCTCGGGCACATCTCTTCGACTCCACCATTCTCCCTGCATTAACATACGCCTCAGAGACCTGGGCCCTACGAAAACAGGATGAGAATGCTATTCGGGTCTCCCAGAGAGGAATTGAAAGAGCTATGCTTGGAATATCACGCCTCAGTCAAGTGAGAGAAGGAATCTGGAGTTCTGACCTCCGTCGCTATTCCAGAATCAGGGATGCTGTCTCATTTGCCAAGGCATCAAAAATCAGATGGGCTGGACCTGTAATGTGATTTGGAGACCACTGCTGAACTAGAGCTGTTACTGACTGGATCCCACGGGATGTCAAAAGATCACGGGCCGCCCACCTACAAGATGGTCAGACTTCCTTGTCAAGACCCTGAAGGAACGGTTTGAGGCTCTTCCTATTCCTGAAGCAACCAGATGCCATTGGGCTACATTGGCACGTGATAGGGTCCAATGGAAATGTTACTGGCGCCCGCTCGAGCAAATCGATGAATAACGGGATTCAAGTGATCAAGTGATTGGTAGCTGAGTAATAATTCAACATAGAATGAGGTACTCAGTTATTATCTCTCCATTGCTGGATATTTCAACTATATAACTAACACCTTTAGTTATATAGTTAACAAAAAATATAAGGTAACAAAAAATACCTTTCTGTCTATATATTTTTTTGTTGGGGGTAGAAGGAATCAGTGGGTTGGGCTCCACCTGTTCAGACTCATGCAAGGCAAATGCCTTCCCTGCTAAACTACTTTTCCGGCCCCAGTACCAGAGAGTTCATGAAGATGCCAATGAAAGCAGAGAAGAAAGAAAGAAAGAAAGAAAGAAAGAAAGAAAGAAAGAAAGAAAGAAAGAAAGAAAGAAAGAAAGAAAGAAAGAAAGAAAGAAAGAAAGAAAAGAAAGAAAGAAAGAAAGAAAGAAAGAAAGAAAGAAAGAAAGAAAGAAAGAAAGAAAGAAAGAAAGAAGGAGGGAGGAGGGAGGGAGGGAGGGAGAGGGAGGGAGGAGGGAGGGAGGGAGGAGGGGAGGGAGGGAGGGAGGAGGAGGAGGGAGGGAGGGAGAGGGAGGGAGGAGGAGAGGGAGGAGAGGGAGGGGGAGGGGAGAGGAAGAGGAGGGGAGGGAGCAGGGAGGGAGGGAGGAAGGAAGGGAGGGAGGGAGGAAGGAAGAGAGAGAGGAGGAGGAAGGAAAGGAGGAGGGAGGGAGGAAGGGAGGGAGGAAGGAAGGAAGGAAGGAAAGGAGGAGGAGAGAGGGAGGAAGGGAGGGAGGAAGGAAGGAAGGAAGGAAAGGAGGAGGGAGGAAGGGAGGGATGGAGAGATGGAGGGAGGGGAAGGAGGGAGGGATGGAGGGAGGAGGGAGGGAGGAGGGAGGGAGGAAGGAAGGAAGGAAGGAAAGGAAGGAGGAGGGAGGGAGGGAGGGAGGAAGGGGAAGGAAAGGAAGGAAGGAAAAGGAAGAAGGAAGGAAGGAAGGAAGGAAGGAAGGAAGGAAGGAAGGAAGGAAGGAAGGAAGGAAGGAAGGAAGGAAGGAAGGAAGGAAGGAAGGAAGGAAGGAAGGAAAGGAAGGAAGGAAGGAAGGAAGGAAGGAAACTGATCCGTACCTCACCGACCTCTAAAACCTCAAAACACCGTGGCTAAGAAGTCAGGCACAAGCCCAAGTAGCCTCATGAGGGGTCCCCTGGACACTTCAGCTCAACCTCTTTGCCATTATCCAGTTCCTCTGACCCCTGAGTTAGCATGAGGAAGACAACTGCACATGGGTTCTTCATGAATGTCAAAGACCACACGAAGCTCTGTGACATTGAGGCAGCCCAGACTAGCCCCACGCCAGACCTGATGGAGGGGACGCCTGTGTTCATCTAACTCCTAACCAGGACGTCTGGGATGTTGCCAACAACACTGGGATCATCTAAACAGCCCAGCTGGCTAGCTCCAAGTGCGTTTTGTTTTCCCACCTTACTTCTCTCTGGCTCTCACTATCTCTTACAAGACTTGAATTTGGAAACAGGACCTTTGCAACGTGCTTCTTTCTCTTTTATTGGTGAGAGTCCTGCTTAAGTGCAAAGAATCGTCGTGATTTCAAAAGAGGGTATGGGGAGACAACGGAATGAGGTTGATCCAAGGCATCTGTGTACAGAGGAGCAGGCCCAGCAGGACACAGGAGCTGGCAGGGTGCCAGATGGGAGGCCAGAGGTCGGGGTCAAAGGCAGGGCACAAAAGACAGGTGAACACAGGAAGCCCCCGCCTGTAAGTCACAGGGTTACATGGAGTCAAGTGAATTGGGGGCTTCCAGGCTATAGAGCCCAAGTAGAATAAAGTCATCCGCTTTACTAATCTGCACAGATTTTAACAATAGCAGCCTGGCCCTGGGCATAGACTGTTTGCTCTCAACTCCCTTGCACAATTACCCAAAGGGAACTGTGGATACCCACCACCCTGCAATTCCCCAGAACAAGAAGTGCTCCAACGTCCCAGGAGATTACTGACCCACCGTCTTGGTCTGAGAAACACTACAGAAAGGCCTTATCTGGACACCACAACCGGCTTGGTGTGAAGGGGCCAGTGTCGCCTTCCACTGCAGCTAGCTGGACAAGGCTGGAATGCTCTGTAAACGCTACACTTGGAGTGTACAGTTCTGAGGCGGCAGGTGGCTACATGTCTGCCTGAAATGAGCAGCTGGTACCATGAAAGGGGTCTTGGAGTGACCTGGCTGAACTGTTCAATCAAATGAGCAATCCAAAGGCCAGAGAAGCTATGCACTGCAGGAGGGCAGCTGAGTGGCAGAGAACCATCACCTAAGTCACAGGCCTCTCTAGAAAGCATGTGAAGGGTCCTGCTCTCGCTCTCTTCATGGTGCCCTTGAAAACTAAAAAATCAGAAACCGTGATCTCAGGCCAGAGAGCAGCACAGTAGGCTGAGCACATGCTTTGTATGCAGGAGGCCCGGGTTTGAGCCCCACCACTGTATGGTCCCCTAAACACAGAGCTGAGAGTAGCCCTTGCACTGCTGATTGTGGAAGGAAGGAAGAAAGGAAAGGAAAGAAGGAAGGAAGGGAGGGAGGGAGGAGGGAGGAAGGGAGGGAAGGATTTTTTGAGGATTAAAATAATTAAAAACTATCCTCATAGATTATTTCATTCAACCTTGTTTTTAAAAAATATTTAATTGAAGTTTATTTTTTAAAGTAATTTTTTACAGTCAAAAGTTTTGGCCTAAGGGCCAGGGTACAGTGTGTTGGGCATTTGCCTTGCACGTCTGCGACCTGGGTTCAATCCCTGGTACCCCGTATGGTCTCCTGAACACTGCCAGATGTAATTCCTGAGTGCAGAGCTAGGAGTAACCCCTGAGTATCACTGGATGTGCCACCCCCAAAAAAATTAAAGCCAAAAAAAGGATTGGGTTTATTCCATTTCTACAAGGAAGAATACTAGTAGTGTTTGGTGGAATTATAAAATATACTACTCACAAATTAAAAGCTAGATGACGGTCTTATTTTAAAAGTCATGTTATGCTTAACTATTTAAAATTAAATTTGTATCCCTGGAAATTAAGGTTCTTTCATTACTCTGACTTACCAAACTACTGTTTATAAAATTACAAGAAAAGAAATCATCTCTAATTTATGAGCATAATCTAATTATTCAGGAATATTTTTGCACAGTACATCTGTCACTGCTCAAATTACCTTATTAGAATGAAACACTATGGTTAAGATTCTTTAAATGCATAGAAATGTGCATATATGCAGCTATTTTATGCATAGTTTAAAAGTGAAAAGTTGTTCTTTTTGTGCTTCATAAGTAGGAGGATCACGACAATCAGGCATCTGTGTGACAGAGCCTCTCTCCACATGCTCTTACAGCATCAGCACGTTACCAATCTGAGACCAAAGAGAGAGAGAGAGAGAGAGAGAGAGAGAGAGAGAGAGAGGTACTTCTGATGTGTCCACATAAGAAATTATAAGAATGGATTCAGAAATTTTTCTTCACCATCCTCTTTTTAAATGCTCATAAACTGAAAATAAAGATAACACCTGTGTAAGTCATAAATGTTTTCCTAGTATATTGCAAAGGCAATATACATCTTCAAATAATGGTTTTTATTGCTAAGAGGGTATAAGAATTGTCACAAGATTGGTATTGAAATACTTTATGCCTGAAACCCAATCAGGAATATCTTTGTAATTTCAAAGTGACTTTTTTTTAAGCTACTACTAATGAAATTGATAGGGTTGAATTTTTTCATGCAGGGTTTAATCTCCTGAGAGTATAAAATGTATTATAAAAGTAACTTAAGACTTTGGGCCCCCAGGGATCAACCCAGAGCCATGGCAGAGCCTGGCAAGCTACCTGTGGTGTGTTTGATATGCCAAAAACAGTAACAATAATGGACCTCATTCCCAATGAATTGAGATGTTACTGGCGCCCGCTCGAGCAAATCGATGAACAATGGGAAGACAGTGATACAGGTGATACAAGTGATTGCAAAGGCAGAAAAGATGTAGACTTGGGAGAAAAATATAATGCAATAGATCCCCCAAAATTTTAAGTCTCATTGTGTGAACTCATTGGCTGAAGTAATAAAGCAAGATATTGCATCAATATAAAACCTTTTTTTTAAACTTCTATCTCTCAAGGACTAGAGAGGAAGCACAATGGGTAGGATATTTGCCTTGAATGAAGCAGACCCAGGTTCTATCCTTGGCATCCCATACGGCCCCCTAAGCACTGCCAGGAGTTATCCTTGAGCACAGACCAGGAGTAAGCCCCATAAGGTATGGTCCAACCCCCTCATCACACACACACAAACAAGAATTGTTCTTGTTCCTTTTGTTTTTGGTGGGGTGGAATTTTTTGGGGTGGTGGTGGGGTCCTTGTTCCTTTAAGTTAGTGCTGGGGATGGATCCCAGGGTCTCATACATATGCTATGTGCTCTACCACTAAATCATACCCCTGGCCAATCCTTTGCTTTTTTGGGCTTTTCCTGCTTTATTTCAATCTTCTGTGGTCCAGCTTTAAATAAGAACTTTCAAAAGTCATGGAGCCATTCTACTTAAAGGCATTCTTTAAAATTATCAACTGAAGATCTGACAAATTCTTTAAAAGTGGAATCTGAGAAAATTTCAACATTTCACAAGCTCCATCATCCTATTCAGCATTCTATTTTTTTTTGTCTTTTTTCCCTCAGAGCAGACACATTCCCCAGAGTTATGCCACGTTCCCAACCATCCTGCATTTTATTTAATTATTTCAAAGGATGAAAAGCTTTTTCATCGCACCCCCCCACAAAATCTGTTGCACCAAGCACCACACAGAGTCACACAGAGCTTTGAGTTCACACAATGCTTGTGATTGTTACCCTCCTTCTCAGCTTCTTGTCTTTTGTCAGGCCTGACGTTTGTACACAGTGCCTCCTCTCGATGTAGGCTTAGCACCAATGAGCCCGGCAAATGCCCACCTGCTCCTGGCACTTGCCTCAGAGCACTGGGAAATAGTTTCTCCTGCACAAGGACCTAGTAAGGAAGGGGATTCAGTTATCTTTAAAGCCATTGAAGCTGGTTCTACAGGAGAGGATGGAAGAGGCTAGTTCAGGGCCTGAGAAATAGCACAGAGGCCTTGAACATGGCCAGCCTGGGTTCAATCCTCTGTATACTTGAGCACAGAGCAGGAGTAGATCCTAAGCATAGCTGGGTCTGACCCAAAACAAGAAAAAAAAGTCACTTAAGCAAATAAATGACCAAGTATTCTGAAGCTCCCGCCCCAAGCCCTCCAATTTGGCAGCCATCCCTCACACCGGAACTCACTTCAGCTTAGTAACCACAAGGATTTTATTCAGCCACATATCCAAGTAGACCCTTGACAAACATCTTACCTAGAAGGACTTGCTGCAAGTTTGACTCTCTGTAGGCTATTTCTTGTGTTTGCTTTTGTGGTTTCGATGGAATCTGGTTTCAAACTATTCTTCCCCCAGTGTTACCTTAGCGGCACTGCCAGCACAAGGAAGGCGAGGCCATGGGTAGTTGACTTGATCCCAGAGCTGAGGGAACAGGGTCCTTTCAGGTCTTTTAGACTGATGTGAGGATGGTACCTCCCTGCCAGCTTCTGGGTTGTGATGCTTTACATCAGTTTTGCCCCAGTGTTTGTCTCACAGATCCTGTGGACCAGGTTACTGGCCACATCACATTGCCAAGATGAGAACCATCTTTGGGGCCCACTTCTAGCAAAGCAGAACTTGCAACACCTGCACTCATCTCAACTTTGGCTGTTGGGGTTCAGTGGGTGCATTTCAAACAAGCTCCCAGTGGGAGGGAAAAGGGACAACTCCAATGTTAAGCCTGAGATACTTAGACCTGTAATCCAACAGGTGGTCTTTTCTTTTTTTCTTTCACATCTGAGAATCTTTATTAACATCCAGGCTGAGGGTTTGTCTACAGAAACTGATGAATAAGGAGTTAGAGCAATAGCACAGCCATAAGGCGTTTGCCTTGCACACAGTCAACCTGGGTTTAATCCTTGGCATCCCATATGGTACCCCGAGCACCACCAAGAGTAATTCCTGAGCGAAGAGTCAGGAATGTGGGTGTGACTGAAAAAGAAAAAAAAACTGCTGAATGAAGGCTCTGGGCCACAAGGCAAACCCACATTGCAGGAGGTGGTTATGAAGGGGCAGGAAAAGTTGGGGAGCTTCTAGAAGCCTCCGCCCCTCATCACACTTTGGAAATACAATTTGGAAACTGCCATGCTGACAGTCACCACAGCAGCTATGAGTCCAGTGTTGAGGAGCAGGCCCAGGATCAGAGCACAAAGATGGCTTTTCTTACCATTTTCTTATCATTTTGCACTAGAAGTTTTCCGTTATAATTCTGTCAAGAGTTGTTTATATTTTTGTAAGCTGTTCAGACATTTTATTTCTGGCACTTTAAGTCAGTAAACAGCTTAAAAACAACTATCCTTCCATTATAGAACAGAAAATAGCCTGGGGCTACTCTCTGCTGGGGGTGTGAGGGCAGGGAATGGAATCCAGGGTCTCTAAGAGAAAGGCATCTGCTCTACCACTGAGCTACCTCACTACCTAAATAGCTAGAATTCTGACATTGATAAGAATAAGAGACTAAACAGACTACACAGATATAATATCCAGTACATTAATACCAAAAAAAAAAAAGTATTCCATTACCTTAAAAGAAGGTACCACAAAAGAAGTCAGGCTATGTTCTCTAAACAATTTAATCTTGAATTGTTTTATACTGCATCTGAACTTGTGGAATATCATTTGGTTTAGTAGATCATTTTGTTTGTTTGCTTGGGGTCACATCCTATAGTGCTCAGGGTTTACTCTTGGCTCTGAACTCAGGGATCATTCCTGGCTGGCTCATGGGACCAAATGGGATGCTGGGGATTGAACCCAGGTTACCCATGTGCAAGGCAAACGCCCTACCCATTGTACCACGTACAAGTCTACATTTGCTTTGGTGAGGATGCTGCTTTGATGTTTAGTGGAGGAAAGGGAGTGGTAACTCGTCATTGCTACTTGAGTGGCAAAATAATATGATGCATATAAAAAGAATGCTTGTGTTATGATTTCCGTTTTTGGTATGGATGGGGAGGGGGGTTACTAGGCTATACCCAGCAGTGCTCAGGACTTTCTCCTGACTTTTGCTCAGATATCGCTTCTGGTGCTCAGGAGATCATATGTGTTTCTGGAGATTCTAATCAGGGTCAGCCACTTGCAAGGCAAATGCTTTACCTCTTATACTATCTTTCTGCTGTCCAAAGACTTTTAAAAGATTATTTGCTAAGAAAATGATCATTGGAGGGAATGTCTTGTAACCAGCTCAACAGAATAGTACTATCAAATGTAACTGGTAGCATATATGTTTGTGCTCACAATATACCCCTGGCATGTCTTACTTATATTGATATGTGGTCTGCAAGTTATATGAAATCGGATGACAGTCTGAAAGGGAATAAAGATTCCATGTAAATCTCTCGTTCTATTAAACCCCTAACTCTCAGCTCCAACCTTTCATTCTTGCTAGCTCCGTTGGTTGATGAGGCCTGGTATACTTGAATTTAGATGAATTATATGTAGAGTCTCACCAACTGTTCTAGGAATTTAATAAAAGATTCCAACTCTTTTGAGCAGTTGGCATCTATACCACATGAGGCAGATGAGCAGAGGTAAGACTAGTATTAATCTTGGTAGTTGTCATTGTTTTCTGTTCTTCATCAAGATCTTTAATTTTTTTAGAGGAGGGGGTGTATTTTAGTCACACTGAACAGTGCTCAGAGTCTATTTTCGGCTCTGTGCTCTGTTGTTCCCTGCCAGCAGTGCTCAGGGGATCATGAGGTGCTGGGGATAGAACCCCTTATGCAAAGCATGTATTGAACCCTTTGAACTACCTCTCCAACACCTGACATATATATTTGTTAAAGTAAAATTTGTTGGCATATTTTTTGTTTTGTTTTATTTAGGGGATCACACTTAGCCATGCTTTTTGGCTTATCCTATACTTTCCTCAGAGCCTCTGTGCTCAAGGCTCTGAGGAAAGTATGGGGTACTGAAATTAAAGCTGGGTGGTCCACATGCAAAGCAAGTGCATTACCCACTGTACTACTATTCTGGCTCCGTGTGCTCTTTTGTTTTTTGGCTTTTTGGGTCAGGGGTTATCCTGGCTCTTTACTCAGGAATTACTCCTGGCAGAGCTTAGGGTACCATATGGGATGCTAGGGATCAAACCTGGGTCGGCCGCATGCAAGGCAAACACCCTACCCGCTGTGCTATTTCTCTGGCCTTTTTTTTTAAGTATTGATTTTTGTTGTTGTGGGAGGGCTATACCCATTGGTGCTCAGGCCCCACCAGAGGCACACCTGGCAAAGTTGGGCAGCAGTGGGAAGAGGGAATAGGCTAGCTGAGATCAAAGCCAGGTCCCTACACAGGGAAGGTATGGGCTCCACTTACTGGAGCCACATCCAGGAACTCTATTTTAGCTATTGGGTTCACCTCTTACTCAAAATTAAAAGATTTACAGTCAGGTTAGGGATATAACTGAGCAAGGCAACTTCATTGTGCATGCATGAGACCTTGGGCTCAATACCAGAAACACTGGAAATACTAGAAGGAAAGAAAGAACAAAAGAATGGAAGAAGGAGGGAAGGAGGGAGGGAGGGAGGGAGGGAGGGAGGGAGGGAGGGAGGGAGGGAGGGAGGGAAGGAGGGAGGAAGGGAGGAAGGGAGGAAGGAAGGAAGGAAGGAAGGAAGGAAGGAAGGAAGGAAGGAAGGAAGGAAGGAAGGAAGGAAGGAAGGAAGGAAGGAAGGAAGGAAGGAAGGAAGGAAGGAAGGAAGGAAGGAAGGAAGGAAGGAAGGAAGGAAGGAAGGAAGGAAGGAAGGAAGGAAGGAAGGAAGGAAGGAAGGAAGGAAGGAAGGAAGGAAGGAAGGAAGGAAGGAAGGAAGGAAGGAAGGAAGGAAGGAAGGAAGGAAGGAAGGGAAGGAGGGCCAGAGAGATTGTACAGCAGGGAGGACTTTTGCCTTCCAACTTGGGTTGCCAGCCAACCGGGGTTCAATCCCCGACATCTCATATGGTCCCCTGAGTACCCCCTGGAGTAATTCCTGAGTGCAAAGCCAGGAGTGACCCCTGAGCACCACTGGGTGAGAGTCAAAAAGCACCCCACCAAAAAAAAGGAAGAGAAAAAAAGAAATGATGGAAGGAAGAAATTTCTGTTGTGTAAGTTGACATTATGCAATTTTTTTCTATTTCACAAAATAAATCTCTGTAATCTTATCTTGTTATCACTTACAAAATTTGCTAATGGTAAAGCAAACAACTTAATAAAGTTTTTGAAGCACAATGCTCAATCTCCTTCAGTCTCCTTCAAGCATTTTTTGTACAATCTAATTTTATTTCCAGCCCTATCTCTAGAAGAGCCTGCAGTGGTCCTTTCATCTGCAGGGCCAGCATTTACTTTTGATAAAAAGGCAACATTTTCTTGGCTCTCCTGACTTTGGCTCAGCCTATTAGCTGCCTGAATAATACACTAATTGTCAGTGAAATCAGCCTTTATCTGTGGCCCTCAGGCCCCTCCTCCCTCTCTAGCCTGTTGCAGTTTGCCCAGCACCAGCTCTACTGACTTGAAACAAATTGTTTCTTCTCTTCTCAGAGCCTTCCCTTTTTCTTTTTTTTTTTTTTTCAAAAAATGACCACAGTTGCATATTTTGGGCTTACTGGTTAAAATGAGTCTAATTTCTCCCACAGCACTCAATAAATGTGTTTCTTTGCCCTAAAACAAGCCATTTGCAGGAAATTCTAGCAGCAAAATGAAGTCCCCAGCAAACAAGAAGTCACTTCAGGGTCTTGGTCTTAACGTCCTGATTTTCACTCTCAGACCTTGATTTAAAACTCTCAGCAACTCAAACAATTTTAAAATAAATCTAAATTGAAGTTTAAACCAAGTTTTATTTTATTTATTTCTTAGTTACTAGGTTTCTGACAGTAACTAGTAACTAAGAAATAAATAAAATAAAAACTTGTTTTTAAACTTCAATTTAGATCTATTTTAAAATTGTTTGAGACTATTGTTTGAGATGCTGTCTCAATTGTTTGAGACGCTGTCTCGCTTGCCAAGGCATCGAAAATCAGATGGGCTGGACATGTAATGCGATTTGGAGATGACCGCTGGACTAGAGTCGTTACCCACTGGATCCCATGGGATGTCAAAAGATCACGTGGCCGCCCACCTACAAGATGGTCAGACTTCCTTGTCAAGACCCTGAAGGAACGGTTTGAGGCTCATCATATTCCTGAATCAACCATATGCCATTGGGCTACATTGGCACGTGATAGGGTCCAATGGAAATGTTACTGGCGCCTGCTAGAGCAAATCGATGAATAACGGGATTCAAGTGATCAAGTGATCAAGTGATTTCTTAGTACTCAGGTGCTTCGCCTACAGAGTACTAGGAGGAATCCCCCCAGAACCATGTGGTGCCAATAAAACTCAGGCTTCCAGCATGAGCCCCAGCCCTTGGGGCCTTCTCCCCCAGATCTTAAAGACAAGTTGTTGGTTTTTTAACTTTGTCGCTCTTGTGTCTGCAGATGTGTCCCAGTCGCAGTGCACATGCTTTGTAGGTAGAGGAATTCGTTTGGCATCACCAGAATTTGGCACCACCAAAATTTAAAATAAAAAAAATTTGGCCTAGGGGCTGGAGTAATAGTCCAGTGGGTAGGGCATTTGCCTTGCATGCAACCGACCCAGGTTCAATCCCGGCATCCCATATGCGCCCCACCCCAGTACAGCCAGGAGTAATTCCTGAGTGCAGAGCCAGGAGTAACCCCTGAGCATCGCTGGGTGTGACCTAAAAGCAAAAAACAAAAACCTACTACAGTAAAAACAAAACAAAATAAAAAAAAACAAAGAGAAAAACCTACTACAGTAAGGAAAAACACTACAGACAATAACATTCCTTTAAAAAAAAAAAAGTTTGGCCTTAGCCATGGGATGGCCCTTGCATGTATGAGGTGTTTGCTTAGAAGCCCAGCACCAGGTATTTACGAGTGACTGGGTGGCAGGAAACAATTTCTTTTCGTTTCTCTTATTTGATTGAGCCATAGGCTGGGGTTTCGAGATCAGATCACTAGCAGTGCTCAGGGATCAGATCACTCTTGGCAGTGCTCGGTGGTTCTCAGGGACTGAACCTGGGCCAGCTACACGCAAGGCAAGAGCCTTACCCATTGTACTATATCTCTAGCCTTCTAAGTTATTTTATTTGATTTCATTTCCCCTTCCCTTCCCTTTGTTGCTGTTGTGATGTCCAAAGACAATCCAGTTGGTTGTAGGACACACTGAAGGTCACACCCTTAGTCGCAGCGCTTGTACACACCAGGCCATATTCCAGAGATCACACATGTTGTGGTGATTCCAGGGATCCCAGAGAGCAGAGCCACAGAAACTGCTCTTGGCACATGTGGGTGGTACCAGGGATCAAACTCAAGGCCTCGCGACTTGGGTGGCAAACATATTTAGCTACGGAGTCAGTCCCTTAGGGCCCTTAAGGTAAGAATCTTGACATGTAAAAGTTGATCCTCATTATTTTTGCATAATTTTTACCAGCTACAAATTCATAAGAGATATGAACTGCTATTTCCTTAGCATACTCAGTAACTGTTCTTAAAACATATCCCTAAAGGAGAATAATTCCAATCTAGTTTCTTATTTGAAGCCAAAAGAGTTTGCTTGTTCTACTACTAATTTAGTACTTTATATTAGATTATTTAACTAAATGTGTTGCCAATATTCACGACATTGGCAACTATTGCCCCATCTGCCTATTGTCTGTCATCTACAAGCTGTCCACTCGAGTCATCCTGAACAGGATTGGCAGAACATTAGATGAAGGACAACCATGCAAACAAGCTGACTTCGAAAAGATTCAGCACAATCAACCATATCCACACAGTAACCAAGCTCATTGAGGTTTGTAGGGAGTACAAGATGCCGCTCTGTCTCATGTTCATTGATTTAAAGAAAGCCTTTGATTCTTTTTGAGAACGAAGCGGTCATCGAAGCCCTAGCCAAACAGGGCGTTCAAACCCAAAACATCAAGATCCTTCATGAGCTGTATTACGGCCACCAGGATCTTACCATTCTACAAGTGATCATTGATGTCAAAGAGGGGTTCGGCAACTACACCATCTCCGCCTCGCAGATGACATCGTTCTAATAACACCAAACATTACCCAATCGGCACATATGCTGGCTGACTTCGACCGAGAATGTGGAAAGATAGGTCTATAGCTGAATCTGAACAAAACAATGTTCATGAAAAATGAGCTAGTTCCAGAGCCCCATTCACTCTCAATGGAACAAACATCTCTGAATGCAGCAGTTATGTGTACCTAGGTCGAGAACTCAACATAATGAATGACCTAAAACGTGAGCCACGCAGGAGGAAGAGAGCAGCATGGAATGCCTTCAAAGGCATCGAAGAAATAGCTAAAAGGACAAAGAACCTCCGGCTCCGGGCACATCTCTTTGACTCCACTGTTCTCCCTGCATTAACATACGCCTCAGAGACCTGGGCCCTACGAAAGCAGGATGAGAATGCTATTCGTGTCTCCCAGAGAGGAATCGAAAGAGCTATGCTTGGAATATCACACCTCACTCAAGTGAGAGAAGGAATCCGGAGTTCTGACCTCCATCGCTATTCCAGAATCAGGGACACTGTCTCGTTTGCCAAGGCATCGAAAATCAGATGGGCTGGACCTGTAATGTGATTTGGAGACAACCGCTGAACTAGAGCCGTTACCAACTGAATCCCATGGGACATCAAAAGATCACATGGCCGCCCACCTACAAGATGGTCAGACTTCTTCGTCAAGACCCTGAATGAACGGTTTAAGGCTCTTTGTATTCCTGAAGCAAGCAGATGCCATTGGGCTACACTGGCACATGATAGGGTCAAAAGGAAACATTACTGGCACCCGCTTGAGCAAATTGATGAACAACGGGATGTCAAGTGATCAAGTGAACTAAATATGTAAGAAGAGGCCGGAACAATAGCACAGTGAGTAGGATATTTGCTTTGCATGTGTCCAAACTGGGCTCGATCGCCAGCATCCCATATGGTCTTCTGAGCACTGTAAGGAGTAATTTCTGAGTGCAGAGTCAGGAGTAACCCCTGAAAAGTGCCAAGTGTGATCCCCAAAAAAAAGCAAAAAAAAAAGTATAAGAAAATTGCTCTTAGGAATCTTTTGTAAAGAAGAGAAAAGGATTTGATGTGTAGTAAAAACAAAAGAAACAAACAGAAAACCTGGTATAGGGAATGGAAAGAATGAATAAAGGGTTTGAATTCTTCAACGGATTTTTTTTCCTGGTCAGGCATGGGGGAAGCCGGGGGTGGAGGCGTTTGTGAGAGGATCTTTTGGACAAAGAAAGCTCTCTTCCATTGTTTTTCAAGACTTTATGGGCTGGGTAAGGACCTGTGGGGATGGAATGCGCACAGACTAAACACTGGAGCTGGGACTTTTTGTATTTCAAAGAAATTTCTAAAGAATATGAGATTCCTTAGCTTTGCAGTACAGTTTGGGAAAGAAAAAGAAGCATTTCTAAATCTGAATATGGGAAGTCCCTCTCCTGCCCTGGTTGTGAATCAGAATTATCTGTGAGCTTGAACATTGCACTGGGAGGGCTGAAGACATAACTAGAAATACCTGGGCAGTTCCTGGCATGCAGGATCTCTGGTTTTAATCCTGGCATTAAACCATACACGTTCCCAGGAACATCCACAGGAGGAAAATCTGAGCCTAGAGTCAGGTGGAATCCCTGAAATACCACAGGATGTGGCCTAAAAACAAAACAACCAACCCTACATTAGGTGCAAGGACTTCCACCATCGCATGCTTCTCTCTCTCTCTCCCTCTCTCTCTCTCTCTCTCTCTCTCTCTCTCTCTCTCCTCTCTCTCTCTCTCTTTACTTTTTTGAGTCACACTGTTAATGCTCAGAGGTTACTCCTGATCGAACCCTGGTCAGCCGTGTGCAAGGCAACGCCCTATCCATTATGCAGTCGCTCCAGTCTCCATTTGCTTCTCTTCTAGCTCTGCTGTTGTCCAAGCGGCTGCCGCCATGTAAGCAAGGAATCACTTTGGCGGTTCTGAAGAACACGCATTCAGCTGGTTGGGACCGAGTGCAGGGATCACACATTAACCAGTAGGCTACGGGATCCTGATAAAAATGATCAGTATGTTGAGAGACAAGATTTTCAGAGAGAAACTGGGCTTTAACAGACCCCCAACTTGTTCTGCTTTTCCATCTCTGTCTCCCATCAGGTACTGGCTCAGATTCCCTCTCGGTGCGTGTCATCTTGTTTCTCAGTCAGCCTTTTCATAGAAGCTTCGTGATAGGAGAATGTTCCCAATTTTCGTCCCATGTGCTTGCCCTGCAGTCGTGATTCTTCTATAGAACTAATGTTCTATCACTATCACTATCTTCCCTTTCATCAGCTATTTGCTAGAGCAGGCACCAGTAATATCTCTATATGTCCTGTCTCATGCTAGTAGAACCCAAAGGCATCCGCTTGCTCCAGGAACATAAAGAGCCTCAGACCATTATATTAGGTCATGGGAATGACCTAATATAAATGTTACTGATATTTGGCATATCAAATACGACACAGCAGCTTGCCAGGCTTGCCGTGCGGGTGGCATACTCTTGTAGTCACCTCTAAATAAAGCACTTATTGATGAACCACTAGTGGCCGCCCGAGCTGGGCTGTGATAGTCTGGTCTGTTGGGTGGAGTTGTGATGAGAGGGAAGTCGGATGTGGAAAATGGTGGCCCCCATGGAGTAGACGGGGTCATCTGGCTTGTTGTGAGGCTCTGCTGGGGTGGCAGGCCAGGGCTAGATGTTCTAGAGAAGAGAAATGTGATAGGAGGATGTTCCCCAACTTTTTGTCTCATGCTTGCCCCGCAGTCATGTCTGTAAGTCCGCTTCTACAGAATCGCTTGCTTAAGATGTTCTCAGACCAGCCTCACCGATTTCATTCACTCATGTTCACAGACTCCACAACCAATGTCTCTCCAGCTTATTTTGCCACCACCTTTTCTTCTTTCTTCTTCTTTCTTCTTCTTCTTCTTCTTCTTCTTCTTCTTCTTCTTCTTCTTCTTCTTCTTCTTCTTCTTCTTCTTCTTCTTCTTCTTCTTCTTCTTTCTTCTTCTTCTTCTTCTTCTTCTTCTTCTTCTTCTTCTTCTTCTTCTTCTTCTTCTTCTCTTCTTCTTCTTCTTCTTCTTCTTCTTCTTCTTCTTCTGCTTCTTCTGCTGCTGCTGCTGCTGCTGCTGCTGCTTCTGCTTCTTCTTCTGCTTCTGCTTCCTCTTCCTCTCCTTCTCCTTCTTGTTCTTCTCCTCCTCCTCCCCTCCTCCTTCTCCTCTTTCTCCTCCTCCCCCTCCTCCCTCCCCCCCCTCTCCTCCTCCTCCTCTTCCTCTCTCCCTTCCTCTGCCCTCTGCCTCTGTTTCTTCTTCTTCTTCTTCTTCTTCTTCTTCTTCTTCTTCTTCTTCTTCTTCTCCTCCTCCCTCCTCCTCCTCCTCCTCCTCCTCCTCCTTCTCCTCCTTCTCCTCCTTCTCCTCCTTCTCCTCCTTCTCCTCCTTCTAGTTCTCCTCCTCCTCCTCCTGCTCCTTCTCCCTTCTCCTTCTCCTTCTCCTCCTCCTTCTCCTTTTCCTCCTCCTCCTCCCCCTCCTCTTCATACTCCTCCCCCTCCTCCTCCTCCTCCTCTCCCTCTTCCTCTTCCTCTTCCTCTGCCTCTGCTTCTGCTTCTGCTTCTTCTGCTTCTTCTGCTTCTGCTTCTGCTTCTTTTGCTTCTGCTTCTGCTGCTTCTGCTGCTTCTGCTGCTTCTGCTTCTGTCTCTTCCTCTTCCTCTTCTTCCTCTTCCTCTTCCCCCTCCCCTTCTCCTTCTCCTCCTTCTCCTACTCCTTCTCCATCTCCTTCTTCTCCTTCTTCTTCTCCTTCTTCTCTTCCTCCTCCTCCTTCTTCTTCATCTTCTTCATCATCTTCTTCTTCCCCTTCCCCTCCTCCTCCTCCTTATCCTCCTCCTTCTCCTTCTCCTCCTCCTTCTCCTCTTCCTTCTCCTTCTCTTCCTCCTTCTCCTTTCCTCCTCCTTCTCCTTTCCTCTTCCTCCTTCTCCTCCTCCTCTTCCTTGTCCTCCTTTTTGCTCCTCCTCCTCCTCCTTTTCCTCCTCCTCTTCCTCCTCTTTTTGGGTCACAGCCAGCAATGTTCAAAGGTTTCTCCTGGCTCTGCACTCAAAAATTACTCCTGGCCGTGCTGGGGAGATTATATGGGATGCTGTGTGCAAGGCAAAACCCTACCCACTATGCTGTCGCTCCATACCCTACCTCTGATTTCTACATCAACAATAATGACTATATGAGAAAGAAGCAAGAGTGAGATGATTTTGGAGACCACCTTAGGGTGTTTCTTTTATTAATTTAATTTTATTTTGCAGCCACACCCAGTAGTGCTCAGGGCTTACTTTTGGCTCTGCTGGTGGGTGTATATAGGGTGCCAGGGATCGAAACTGTGTCAGCAGTATGCAAGGCAAATGCCTATGGACTGTACCATTGCTCTGGCCCCAGTAAGACATTTTGTATTTTAGAAATACTTTAATTCTAGCAGAAAGTTGGATATCAGTAAACATTAGACATTGCAGGGTAAAAAATACCCTGCAATCATGAGCTCTGGGAACAAGGACTGCTTCAACAGGGAGCTGCCGCCTACAGGAGGCCCATCGCCGCAGGTGGACGAGAGTCCAGCAGGGACTCTGAGCTATCCCAGGCAGGTAAGCAAGAGCCCTGTGGGGACTCTGAACTGTCCCAGTTGACACCAGGTACTCAGCAGAATTCCTGTCCCCCTGCCATTGCTGCAGGATGGGAGCCAAATATGACTGCGGACTCTGAGTCCACGGGGATTACTGCGGGAAACAGGTAACTAGAACCAGGAGGACATAAATGAGCCCCTCCACAGAGCACAGGATTGATGTCTAGAACATAGTCATAACACAATGAATTGTTGTTGCAGCTGTTATTGTTGTTTTGGAACACTCGCAATGCTCAGGGGTAACTTCTGGTTCTGCACTCAGGAATTATTCTGGTGGTATTAGATGACCATATGGAATTCTGGGTATGAAAGCTAGGTCGGTCATGTGCAAAGCAAGCACCCTACCTGTTATACTACCTCTCCGGCCTGCAATGTATGTATTATTTTATTCTTTTGTTGCATATCATTATTATGAAAGTGTATATGACCCAGTCTATGAGAGGACCTATGGCAGTTTATCCAGCTTGACCCTCCAGAAGCTCCTGCTCAAGCTTCCTGCCCTTCCACATGCCTTTCCTCCTCCCCCACTTTGCTCGTGGCCACCTGGAATGCGTCGGCAGAGAGCGCAGGATCCCACATCTGTTCCTCTGGCCTGGACTGGGTGGCACTTTCCTCACTGGTCTTGCTGCTTTTCCATTGTTCTTTCTTAAACACTCTTACCCAACAGTCAGACACATTTTTTTGCTTTTCTTTTGGGGGATCCCTGTCATGTTCAAGTGTCTCTCCCAGCGTTGTCGGGAACCATGAGGTATAGGGATTGGACCCAGGGTTTCTGCATGAATCATACACTCGGCCCATGAGCCATCTCTCCTCCCTGCCCCGATTTAAACGTTTTTTTTCAATCTAGGGTGCTTGGGAGGTATGCAGGTGTTAAGGTTCTTGCTTTGAATGTGGTCATTCAGTTCCAGAACTACATATATCCACCCCCCCAAAAGTGACCCTCATGTATATATTTGAGCATTTCTGCCTATGGCCCCAAACCGAAAACATAAAATAAAACAAATTCACTTTGAACTTTGGATGGCTCTGTTGTGACTTCAAGCACCTGCTTAGCAAGCTCGAAACTGAGGGTTTGATCCCCAGGACTGGCCACATGCACAGAGCAGCTGCAAGGGCCCAGGCCCCACAGCCCAGGGTGATCTCGGGCTGCACTGAGTGGGAGCGAATACTGGGATTCAAGTGAGGCGTGCAGGCCCCACAACCAAAGGAGGAGCATGACTACTGACAGGCAGCAGGTTGCGTGCCTGGTGAGCACTGGAGTGGGGGGGTGAAAACTGGTGAGTTTCACAACTGGTGTGTGAGCAACACAGCCAGCTGTGTGTGTATGTGTGTGTGTGTGGGGGGGGCGCTCAGAGGTCGAGAGAGCCCTTATCACTGCAACAACAACTAAGGGATATCTTTTTTAAAATCTGACTATATCAGTATCCTTCTTTCTGTCTCTTGCCAGCTTCAACCCTCAAGAGAGAGTGCCCAGCCTTGTCGATGGTGTCCAACCCTCCATGATCTGTTGCCCCCATCTCCTGGCTCACTGTGTTCCAGCTCCTCCTGCCTGCCTGGCAGGAGTGAGCCATCTGCTTTCTGTCTCTGCTCCAGTAACATTCTATTCCTTGTTTATTGGTTATTTCTTCTTCATCCTTCGGACACTAGCATAATATTTTTGATATGTGTGTTTGTTTTTTTCTTTTTGGGGTCACACCTGGTGATGCTCAAGAGTTACTCCTGGCTCTGCACACAGGAATTACTCCTGTCGGTGCTTAGGGGCCTATTTGGGATGTCGGGATCAAATCAGGGTTGGCTGCATGCAAAGCAAACACCCTACCCACTGGACTATCACTCTGCCCTCCCCCCACCCCCACATGTAGTTTTACTTAAGGAACAACTTGTGAAGAAATGAGAGTTTGCATCATTATTTGCTCAGTGACTTTCCCTGCTGAAGCAGGGATGGTTTTTTAGTACTCACCTTGACTCTGGAATCACACCGATTCATGTCAGGAGCAGGTACTCAGCTCATATATATATATTGGGTTTGGAGTTGAATTATACTGGGTTGGGTTATACTGGGTTGAGACTCTCAGACATGGGGCAGAGCGGTCCTTGCTCCCCCCGTGCCCAGCCGCTCATGAGGCAGTCGGGAGACATGGTGGGTTCCAGCCTTGGCCCACCACCCCGGCAGAACCTCACAACATGCCAGACGACCCCCACCCACTCCATGGGCGCCCGCCATTTTCCACATTGGACTTCCCTCTCATCAGAACTCCACCCAGCCGACCAGCCCATCACAGCCCGGATCATCGACACCCACCCTGGAGCAGTTTCTTCCTCAATCCGGCCCAGGTATGCTGGTCCAGAGACTCTCAGACATGGGGCAGAGCGGTTCCTTGCTCTCCTGTGCCCAGCCGCTCATGAGGCAGTCGGGAGGCATGGTGGGTTCCAGCCTTGGCCCACCACCCCGGCAGAACCTCACAACAAGCCAGATGACACCCACCCACTCCATGGGCGCCGCCATTTTCCACATTGGACTTCCCTCTCATCAGAACTCCACCCAGCCGACCAGCCCCATCACAGCCCGGATCATCGACACCCACCCTGGAGCAGTTTCTTCCTCAATCCGGCCCAGGTATGCTGGTCCAGAGACTCTCAGACATGGGGGCAGAGCGGTTCCTTGCCTCCCTGTGCCCAGCCGCTCATGAGGCAGTCGGGAGGCATGGTGGGTTCCCAGCCTTGGCCCACCACCCCCGGCAGAACCTCACAACAAGCCAGACGACCCCCACCCATTCCATGGGCGCCGCCATTTTCCACATTGGACTTCCCTCTCATCAGAACTCCACCCAGCCGACCAGCCCATCACAGCCCAGGCTGCGGCCGCGCCGCGCGGTTCATCAATAAAGGCTTTATTTGGAGGTGTTTATAGAGTATGCCCCCCGCACGGCAAGCCTAGCAAGCTGCTCGTGTTGTATTTGATATGCCAAATGCTAGTAACAATTATATTAGATCATTCTCATGACCTAATATAATGGTTTGAGGCTCTTTATGTTCCTGTACCAAGCCGATGCCCTTGGCTCTACAGCATGTGACAGGACATATTGAGATATTACTGGTGCCCGCTCTAGCAAATAGATGATTAACGGGAAGATCGTGGATCGTGATCGTGGGTTATAAAAAGGAGGCGAACCTTTTACTCCTGGTGGTGCTCAGGGAACCATATGGGAGGCTGGGTCAACCACATGCAAGCGAACGTCCTACCTGCTGTTCTATTGCTTGGTCCCTCATTTTTTTTAAATTAGTTTTTGGTTCATATCAAACAGAGCAGAAAGGTTTGGCTGCCCTCGACTCCTGCCCCACACCTGCAGAGGTTCTGACTGCACCAGAGTGGGGTATTGGGTGCTCTTGAGGGTCTGTATGCACTGACCAGGTCTGACTTAATGCAAAGCCACTCCTGGTGGGGGACATTTGAAGTGCTTCAGACAATGAGCAATGACAGACATCTACTGTCCTGTAGTGAAGTTTAGGGGCCTCACTGCTCTGGTCGGGTACTCTGTCGAGCCATCCCCGTCTCTGCACCAAGCTCTGTCACCACTCACTCACTGGCCATTTTTCTGTCTCCAGAGTTTTGCCTTTTCCAGAATCTTATAGTTGGAATCACAGCTATATCAGACTCTTTATTGTTATTTGAACAACACACATTCATTATTTGTTTCTTTTTTTAAATTGACGTATAATGATTTGCAATAGAATTCATGGATGTGTCTTAGGCAAGCACATTTAGGTAAATACTGTTACTACACCTTGCCCATGGCCAGAGTGCCATTATCCTTCACCACTGTCCCAAGGCCTCTACTCCAATATACTCTCTCCACACACACACACACACACACACACACACACACACACACCCCCCCTACTCCAATATACTCTCTCCACACACACACACACACACACACACACACACACACACACACACGCAGGCCCAGTTCTGTTGGCAGGATCTCAGAGTTGATTTGCACTGGCCATTGTCTGTCCCTCGCTTTGTTTCTTTATGCTCCACACACGAGTGAGATCATCTGGTATTTATCTTTCTCCCTCTGACTCACTTTGCTTACATGACACTCTGCAGTTCCATCCAAGTTGTAGCAAAATGCAAGCATTCATCTTTTGTTTTCCCTTTCTCCCAGCCTCCACTTCTTTTTTTTTTGGTGGGGAGGCACCCCAGGCAGTGTTCAGAGGTCACCCCTGGCAGTTCTCAGGGGACTATATGACAGCCCAGGGGACAAATCCAGGTCTCATTTTCTTGCAAATCATGTGTTCCAGTCGCTGGAGCTTTCGCTCTCGTCCAGCCTCCCTTTTTCTTTCTGACTTTTATCATTCTTTCCTTCCTCCCTTTCCCTGCTATCACTGGGATGGAACCCAGAGCTTCACACACGAGACATGCCCTGTGCCACTAGGACGTATTGCCGACCTCTAATCTTATCTTGTATCTGAGTAGAAATCTTACAAGTCTAGGTAGAAATCCAGTGTGTATGTTAGCACGACTTCTTTATCCACTCATCTGTTGCTGGCCATTTGGGTTGTTTTCCTGATCTTCGTTCTCATAAACAGTGCTGCAGTGAACATAGATGGGCTAATACCTGTTTGAATTTGTGATTTTATATTCTTAGATTTTTGAATTCTAAGGAGTAAGATTTTTAGATTTCATTTCATTTTTAAATTTTATTGTGTCACCGTGAGATAGACAATTACAAAACTGTCCATCTAAGGAGTAGGATTATTGACGACATGGTAGCTCTATTTCCAATTTTGCAAGGCCTTTCCAAAGTGTTTTCTAAAATGTGAATCAGTGTTCCCACCAATAGTGATCGAGGCTTTTGTTTTTACCCCATCTTTTATTTCTTCCTTTTTGATATAGGAGTAGTGTCACAGATTAAACCTGGCTTGGCCACATTCAAGGCAAGCACCTTACCCACTGTACTATCCCACTAGCCCTGATATGGGCCATTTATTTGCTGATGACGTGTTCTTGGTCATTTTGATTTCCGTTTCCCTAATAATCAGATGGACACCTTTTCACCATCTGTTAGTCATCTGTATGTCTTCCTTGGCAAGTGTCTATTTGACAGGTTTTGCAATTTTGGGGGTGGGGCTTGGGGTGCTCCTAAGATCCTCTGTCAACTTGGCCTGAGAGTCAGTGCTAGGGCCTAAGGTTGCTGCTCAGGCTCTGAGGTACAGGTTCCAGAGATCACCCAAGCCCATTTGAGGGTGCTCAGGGGGCTCTAGGTTCACACCAGTGGTCTCGAAAGCTGCAACATGCTGAGGATAGAACCTAGGTAGGCTGCATGCAAAGCTTGTGCCTTAAACCCTCTACTCTCGCTCCAGCCCCGGAAATCATTTTCCACTGAGATGCAGAGAAGTCACTAACTGGGAAGGAGCAAGCTGAGATCTGAACCCAGTGACTGAAAGACGGTCTTAGCTGCTGCAAGATAACTCAGAATCTGCAGAGATCAGACAATAGTTGCTGTGCCGGAAGGGCACCCAGGAGGTGAGAAATAAAGAGATTTGAACACCATTAAGCAGATAGGAAAGAAAGGACTTGATGTGTGATGACTTCCTGGCAAGTGAGGTCCAAAGTTCAGTCTCTAGAACCCCCCCACATACACTGAGCTAATTCCGGCAACCCTGCTTTCTGTGACCCTGGTATAACAAACTAATTTCCCCCTTCCTTCCCCTCCTTCTCCCTCCCCTTCCCCTCCTTTCTCTTTTATCTCTTCATTTTTAGTTAATTCTTTTATTTGTTTATAAGGTGTGGGACATACCCAGCGGTTCTCAGGGATCACTCTTGGTTGGACTCAGGGGACCATATGTGGTGCCTTGGATCAAACTCCGGTTGGCTGCATGCAAGAGAAGCACCCACCTGCTAATTCTAACAGCAGCAGTTTCTAGCTGGACCACAATTAATAGGTGCAATACATGGCACCATAATTCGAAAGCTGTGTGAGCACTGTGGCTGGGAGTGCCCACCCTCTAGTCAGTATATGTGTGAGCTCTGAAGTGGCCCCAGTGAGCACTCCATGAGTGTGGGAGAGTTCACCACGCAGCACTGTTGTCAAGAGTGTGTGTTTGTGTACCACCACTCCACCCCAATGGTGCAGCCTCACAGAAGCAGGGAAGGGTACACAGTGAGTCCCATAGAGAATCCCTGAGCAGCAGCACAAACTGGGCCCCGCACCGAACTGCAGTCCCAGTGGGTCAAGAACCACTGATGGGGCAGTAGCAGTAGTACAGCAGGGAGGGCATTTGTCTTCCACCTTACTGACCCAAGTTCTATCTACAGCATCCCACATGGTATACCCGAGTACCACCAGGAGTCCTGAGTGCAGAGCCAGGAGTAACGCCTGAGCATCTCTGGATGTGTGTGTGTGTGTGTGTGGTGAGAGAGAGAGAGAGAGAGAGAGAGAGAGAGAGAGAGAGGATTACTCCTTACTTCAACTCCTTACTTCAGCACTGCTAGGGAGCTGGGACCTCACCAGTGCTCTCACAGCACCCTATGTTCAGTTCAATCTTGCTCCTCTCATTCTGTGGTACTTGGTGTGGATATTTTCCTTGTTTTCTCCAATGGACTGTGAGGCTACTTTAAGTCAGGAGTTGGTCTTCCATGAAGGCACTGGCCTGTTCAACACATTCACTAGATAATTTGTGAGAGTAAGTGCCTCAAGGATTATATGTGTCTTAGTGTAGCCTCAATAACACCAGACTTCAAAGTCCTTCCCTTATAAAACGACAGGGTAAATTGCACCCTTGCCAAAGACTCCAGATGTTGAGAGGCAACATTTTTCTCAGACACTTGATATGTTTGAAAAGATTTACAATTTCCTGAAGTTTTCCCAAGAATCCACTGACTGTTGATTTAAGCATCTCTGTAGCTGAGGAGTGAATCTGAAATCCTAAAGACCAGGGTCTCAGTGAAGCATGAAAACTCCAAGGAGAACAAAGATGATGGGACGATGGGACGTTAATTTTTTAGGGAACTACATTTGTACTTTCACTTTAAGTTACTCCAGGTGAAAGGAGACAATTACAAAAGTCATATACTCTGTGGTTCCATTTAAGTAAAATGTCCAGAATGGGTAAATTCATAGAGTCAGAAAACAGTTTTGTGGTTTGCCAGGGGGTGTGGAGAAAGGGAATGGAGAAAGATTATTTCATCACACTCCTTTGAGGGTAATGAAAATGGTTTTGAAACAAATAAGCATGATGGTGAACGCTCTGAATGTACATATAAAAATGATTTGGGATTGGAGAGTTAGTAAAGAGGTTAAGCATTTCCAGGAGTGATTCCAGTCAGGTATGGCTCAAAAACAGTAAGATTTATTTTTTTTTATTTGTGAATATCACCTCAATTACAAATTACAGGTCACTGATAACTTTCAACTCATCCAAATTCATATCATTGGGTGAGGCCCCAAACCACATAAACAAATTTATGTCAAACTTCATTTCCTGATGTTATTTATTTATTTGTTTGTTTGTTTGTTTGTTTATTGCTTTTGGGTCACTCCCGGCAATGCTCAGGGGTTACTCCTGGCTCTTCTCTCAGGAATTACTCCTGGCAGAGCTCAGGGGACCATATGGGATTCCGGGAATCAAACCCAGGACAGCCGCATGCAAGGCAAATGCCCTACCCTCTATGCTATCACTATGACCCCCATTCCCTGATGTTAGAAATAATATGATGTTAATCAAAACTTAGTGAAAAAATCTATTTAAGGCTCTTACTAGCATTGAATTCATAGCTGTGAAAAAAAAATCTATTAGTAGGATTTAAAAACAATGATAGGGCCTGAGATGTTCCTGAGCTATAAAGAGCCTGCCTTGTATGTGTGAGGTCCTGGGTCGATTCTAGATATGGGCAAAAAGTCAAAAAAGATCCTGGGACTAGGAAGAAAGTTTAAGTGGTAGACCTTGAATTCAGCCCCTGGCACCGAGCTCCGGAGTAGGGATACCACTGGTCCCAAGGACCAAACCTGCATGCCTGCATTGCCAGAAGACTATTTTAAACAGTAGAAAAGGGGGCCAGAGAGATAGTCAACATGCTGAACACATGCTTTTGCATATGGAGGTCCCAGCACCACAGGGTCCCCAAGAACCTCTAGCTTGATCCACAAGCATAAAGCAGGGTGCAGCCCTGAGTATCACCAGTTATGAACCTTCCCACTTTCCCCCCCACACACAAAAAGAAATAAATGATTCTAATAATAATTGCTAAAATTTATTGTGTACTATGTTCTAGGTATTCTTGTAATCTTCAGACTATTGACTCATTTAATTCTGACAATAAATTTATGAAGTAAGTACTGCCATTATACCATCATTGTTTAATTTCATTTCTTTTTTGGTGGTGCTGGAAATAGTCTCACACACAAGGCATTCACTCCAGCCACTGAGTCACATTCCCAGCCCATTATTCTCTCTCTACTTTCCTCTGCTCAAGTTTGCAGCCCAGAGCAGTAAGTGATAAAGCGGCACTCAAAGCTCTGACTCAAAGGAGGCAGTGGTAGGGCCTGTGTCTCACATAGATGAGTCCCTCGGTTTGAGCCCTTGGTGCCCTTTGTCCCTCCACCAAACACAAAATTCTGGCCTGGTTTACTCAAACCTTGTGCCCTTTGTTGGTGATTCTGGGCAGTCATTGGTCTAGCCCAAGACTATTAAGCTGTGGGTTATGACCCTCATATGGAGTCACATAGTGAATGTAGGAGAGCACAAAAACATGCTTTAAAATAAATTTGTTATTTATTAACAGTAAATGTTTGATTTATATTCCTATGTAAATACCTGGCACCTGTAAATTTTATTAGATGAAAAAAAGTTGCAAATATAGTTTAAGACCCCCTGGTACTATATCCAATTGATTTGAAGAGATATTATTTGATAAGATAACCAAACTTACTATGTTTCTCTTTTTTGGGGAGTGGGGGGAGGGTGTTTCTTTTCTTTTTCTTTTTGGGTCACACCCAGCAATGGTTAAGGGCTACTCCTGGTTCTGCACTCAGGAATTACTCCTGGTGGTGCTCGAGGCACCATATGGAATGCTGGGATGGAGCCCGGTTCGGCCATGTGCAAGGTGAATGCCCTCCCTGCTGGACTATCACTCCGGCCCAGGGGAAGGTGTTTCTTGGACCACACTCAGTGGGGATCAGGGGACACACCTGGCTTTGTGCTCAGACGTTATTCCTGGTGGTGCTTGGGGTACCATGTGGGGCCCTGGGCAAGTGCCTTACTTCCTGGACTATCCCTTTGGCCTCTCTTATTATGTTTTTCTAAAAGCAAAAATATACCTTTCTAGTTTCCAGGTAAATGAGTGCAGCATTGGGGTTTGGTTGTTGAGCAATTCCCTTGAAGGAGGAGATGCCAAATAGACTTGACCCAATTCAGTGGGCAGAGCCGAGGGAGCTTTACTAAGCTCAGTCTTTGAGAAATCCTTTGAGAACTTTCTTGACACCTTTTCCGTAGACTTCTCAGTGCCACAGATGTCCTGTCCTGGCTCTGTGCTTCTTCCCAGAAAGGCCTCAAGAAAAGATAATGATTGTCACTTACAAAAGTTGCCCTCGGGAGCTCAGCTGTGTGAACAGAGTCTTGTTGAGGAGGTCTCAGTTTATTCAGTAATTTAAGCAAAACACCCCCATGAGAAAATTTTGTAAGCAAGACCTTTATTGAGTGTTGAACTGCCATGGCTGAGAAAAATCTTCCGTTTCTGCATCCATGACTGTTTACTAATCCTGTTAAATGCTCTGAAGTACCCTGAGGTGCAGATCCTCAGTCTTCAGAATGTGACGCAACATTGGACTGCAGTGTTCTGTGAATAATCAGATCATTTGATGTCAGGTGATGCCGCTTAATGGCATATGTGCTGGGCTCCTGGCCAGCAACTCTCCCTGAAGGTGAGCCTTTCCTCCAGCAGAGTCCTCATGGCCTATCTCTAGAACTGAATCACTATGAACTAATAACCAATCCCAGAGGGTTAGTAGGACTGAGGAGAATGAATGGGATATTATGGCACACACATTTCTTGTACTCCCCCTACTTCTGTTGGCCAAAATTTATACCAAGATGACAATCAACATTCAAAGAAGTGCGCTCTCATTAGTCAATCTTCTTTTATTGTTTCAACCAAGTCAGCAGAAGGGATGAGTCATTGTGCTTGTGTTCCATTTAGCTACAATTGAGAATAAAACAGTGCAGAATAGGTCTCAGGGTAGAGGACCCAAAGGATCTGTTTGATCTGAGCAAGATGGGGACTCAGAGGTGGTTGTAGTTATCAGCTAGTGATGGGTGTGTGAGCCCCACTGAGAGAGCTAGAGATACTCAGCTAGAATCCAGCAGCTTGCGCCCGTGCCTCCTCTCTCTCCCAATCCTTCTTTGGACTCCTGTGTTTTCCAAAGGGGCATGAACTTTCCATTTCCTTGGACCTCTGTCTCATCTTCCCTTGTGTTTCAGTCAGTGCATTTGCTTCTTCCTCGCTTTTGGCTCTCCTGATACTGAGACTTCCAAAAAAAATGGCAATAAGTTGGGCCTTTTATTTTTATTTGGGTGACACTGGTTTCCAACACTGTGTATGCTTTTGATGTACAGCTCACACTTCTGCAAATGTATGTCAGCATGACATAAGTCAGGGCCCTTTGTAAATGTCAAATCTTTATTACTCAAGAGGTACTGTTGATGGGCTGGAGTGATATTACAGTAGAGAGTGCACCTGATTGCGCAAGCTGACCCAGATTCAATCCCTGCCACTACATATGGTTTCCCAAGCACTACCAGGAGTGATCCCTGAGCACTGAGGAGGAGT
>JAJIBD010003823.1:0-41491 GCA_021461705.1 Cryptotis parvus | reverse complement strand
TTGATCACTTGATCACTTGAATCCCATTATTCATCGATTTGCTCAAGCTGGCGCCAGTAACATTTCCATTGGACCCTATCACGTGCCATTGTAGCCCAATGGCATCTGGTTGATTCAGGAATATGAAGAGCCTCAAACCGTTCCTTCAGGGTCTTGACAAGGAAGTCTGACCATCTTGTAGGTGGGCGGCCACGTGATCTTTGGACATCCCGTGGGATCCAGTCGGTAATGGCTCTAGTCCAGCGGTTGTCTCCAAATCGCATTACATGTCCAGCCCATCTAATTTTCGATGCCTTGGCAAACGAGACAGCGTCCCTGATTCTGGAATAGCAAAGGAGGTCAGAACTCCGGATTCCTTCTGTCACTTGAGTGAGGCGTGATATTCCAAGCATAGCTCTTTCGATTCCTCTCTGGGAGACCCGAATAGCATTCTCATCCTGCTTTTGTAGGGCCCAGGTCTCTGAAGAGTATGTTAATGCAGGGAGAACGGTGGAGTCAAAGAGATGTGCCCGGAGCCAGAGGTTCTTTGTCCTTTTTAGCTATTTCTTCGATGCCTTTGAAGGCATTCCATGCCGCTCTCTTCCTCCTGGGCAGCTCAGGTTTTAGGTCATTCATCATGTTGATTTCTCGACCTAGGTACACATAACTGCTGCAATCAGAGATATTTGTTCCATTGAGAGTGAATGGGGCCTCAGGAACTAGTTCATTATTCATGAACATTGTTTTCTTTAGATTCAGCTGTAGACCTATCTTTCCACATTCTTGGTCGAAGTCAGCCAGCATTTGTGCCGCTTGGCTAATGTTTGGTGTTATTAGAACGATGTCATCAGCGAAGCAGAGGTGGTGTAGTTGCCGACCATCTGTCTTCACTCCCATTCTTTCCCATTCTAATTGTCGCATGATGTTCTTGAGGGTGGCACTGAAGAGTTTTGGTGAAATGGTATCACCCTGTCGAACCCCTCTTTTCACATTAATGATCAATTCTTTGTAGAATGGTGAGATCCTGGTGGTGAATCCGTAATACAGCTCACGAAGGATCTTGATGTATTGGGTTTGAACACCCTGTTTGGCTAGGGCTTCGATGACCGCTTCAGTATCCACAGAATCAAAGGCTTTCTGTAAATCAATGAACGTGAGACAGAGTGGCATCTTGTACTCCCTACAAACCTCAATGAGCTTGGTTACTGTGTGGATATGGTCGATTGTGCTGAATCCTTTCCGGAAACCTGCTTGCTCGCATGGTTGACCTTCATCTAGTGTTCTGCTAATCCTGTTCAGGATGACTCGTGTAAACAGCTTGTAGGTGACAGACAACAGGCAGATGGGGCGATAGTTGCCGATGTCATGAATGTCTCCCTTCTTGAACAGTAGAACTGTCTTGCTGGTTTTCCATTGGGAGGGCACCTTTCATTCAGACAGGTAGCGTGTGAAGAGCCGAGCTAGTGTATTGATGAGTACTGATGGCAGATTCTTCAGGTGTTCGGGTCTGACTTTGTCTGGGCCTGGTGCTGTTCCCTTCTTTACCCATGAGATGGCATGTTGGATTTCAGAAGGGAGAACTTTGGGAATGACATATCCATCCTGTGGAATTTGGTATGTGGGCAGGTGGATGTGGCTATCAAAGAGATTTCAGCAGAAGTCATGGATAATCTTCTCCATTGCCTTTCTGGAAGATGTGATAGATCCATCAGGGCGTCGGAGGGTAGTCATCTTGGTCTTATAGTTGGCAAAGGACAGGCGGGCAGTGCGAATGCTTTTCCCGGCTTCTGCTGCATCTTCCAGTATTTCTGCTCTTCTGTATTGAGGTCTTCTTTTATCGCTTCTTTGCACTGTTTAGCAAGCTTGGACGTTAGCATTTGGTCTCCTGAGGGCTCGCGCCTTGCCACGTTGGCGAATGAGCTCGAGAGTTTCTGAAGACAGGTGTTCTTTTGTGTCTTTCTCTCTCTCGGCATTCTTCACACAATCATGGAGGTGCTGAACCAGTTGGTTGTATTCTTCATCGATGTCGTCAATGATGGTATCTTCCCATGTTGCTGCAATGGTGCCAAAGAGTTCCCAGTTGGTGGTCGTTCTGGGAGTTCTCTTCTTAAACTTTGCAGCCCTTTCTACCCATTGCGGGAAGTAGAATTTTGCACGAAGGAGACGGTGGTCCGATCCTGTTTGGAATTTGGGGACGACAGCTACATCGGTCAGACAAAACTGTTGATTGAAGATGATGTGGTCAATTTCATTGTGGAACTGTCTGCCAGGAGATTCCCATGTCCAAAGTTTCCGCTTCAGCTTTCTGGAACTGTGAGTTCCCATGAATGGTCTTGGTGGACATGATGAACTCAGATAGTCTCTCACCCTGTTCGTTCCATTCTAGGCCATGGGTCCCGATGTGGAGTTCTTCAGCCGATCTTCTTGGTCCTATCTTGGCATTAAAATCACTGACTATGATCTTGTAGAAGGTGTGATCTTTTTTATAGAACTCCTCCAATTCCATGTAGAATTTCTCAATTTCATCTTCTTTGTATGTGGATGTTGGTGCATAGACAATGAAGATAGAAATTTCTGGCAGTGGGCCACATCTCTTGAAGTGTAATCATCCTATTCGGTTTGTTAGGCATTCAAATGAATCAATGTTTACGGCCAAGTTCGTGTTGACAAGGACACCAACGCCACCTATGCCCCTTTCGTCGCATGTTCCAAGGAACAATTCTCCGATGTCAAATACAGCATGATGCAACTGGCGCCTCCTCATCTCAGACAGACCAATGATGTCGTACTTGATCTTTTGCGCTTGCAGCATCAGATCCTCAATATATGCTTCCGATGCCAGCGTGCGTGCATTGAAAGTACAGACAGTCATTTTAGTCCTTCTTCATTTTGGCAGCCTAGGATGGCCATGAAATTTTATCAGGCACTGCTTGTTTGCCTTTCTTACTGCTGCCATATTAAGGGCTCTTTTGGGGTCAGGAAAATAAACATTTCTGTTACTGGATTTGGCATATGGAAAAGCATCGAACAGCTTGCCAGGCTCTGCCATGCGGGCGCTATATTCTCATTACTTTGTGGGGCTCTCTCAGAGGGGTGGGTAGAATATTTATGGTAATTTGGAGGTAAATCTTGTGGCAGCAGCGCGTGTCCATGCTAACAGGGAAAGCTGTTTTCTGCTCTGCCGGGTGTACCTGTGTCTTAGGCTCAAGCATTCCCTCGGCTTGAAATACTCTCCTCTGAAGGGCGGGTCTCTGTGTGGTGGGTCCTTGTAAGCTGGGTTTCTGACAAGCCAGGCTAGAGACTGGATTAATCTGGGGCTGGAGACGGATTAATCTGCTGGGTGGAGATCTTACCTGCTGCAGAGTGTGGATTGTGAAGATTGCTGCCAGCAAGGTGTGGGGGTTTATCTGGTCTCCTTTGAGGTTCCATCGGGATGGTGGACTCGGTTGGAAGTTGCTCTCGTGGTCCTTGGAATGCAGGGGGTTCAATGGCGAAAGCTGGTTTCTGCTCTGCCGGGTGTACCTGCTTTGCGCAGTGGCAGTATTGTAGCCAATGAGGTTTATCCGAGGACGCGATTATTGCTAATTGAAAACTTTTCAAAATTGGAACATACAGAGAAGATTAGCATGTAATTGGATCATGTTTTATAATTCCTCCTTACTCCATTATGGAATTCATTTACTTCCTCTAGGTTTCCCGGTTTGACAGCATAAAGTTGTTTATTATTACCGCTACGACTTTTGGTATTTCTGAGGAGTCTGTTGTAATTGCTCCCCTTTCATTTCTGATCTGACTTAGTTTTTTTTCTATTTTCCCCTTGTGAGTGTAGCTAAGATTTTGTCTAACTTATTTATTCTTTCAAAGAGCCAACTCCTGCTTCCATTGATCCTTTGTATTGTTCCCTTGATTTCTAAATCATTTATTTCTGCTCTAGTCTTTATTGTTTATTTTCTTCTATAAGTTTTGGAATTCATTTGCTGCCCCTTTTCTAAGTTCTTAAGATGAGTGTTTAGGCTATAAATCTGAGATGCTTATGCTCCTATCATAAGCTTATTTTCTATGAATTTCCCCTTTGGTACTGTCTTTGCTGTACCACTTGGGCCCTGGATGCTTGTTTCTTTATTCTCATTTATCTTGAAGAATCTTCTTATTTATTTTTTTGTTCCCTCTATGATCCAGTTGTTATTTAGCAAAATTTTGTAGAGTTTCCAAGTACTGGAGCATTCCCCCCATCTTCTTATGATTAATTTCAACATTTTAGCACATTGTGGTCTGAGAAGATACTTGATAAATTTTCTGCATTTGTGACTTTACGTATGCTTTTCTTAAGTGCTATCTCTGAGAATGTCCCATGTACACTAGATAAGAACATGCATTATCTTTTTTGGAGCAGAGAACCTAGTATACGACCATTAACCCCAGCTCTTCTAGTTCCTCATGTAGGGCTCTTGTTTCTTTACTGATTCTGTCCAACTGATCTGTCAATACAGAATGTTAGGTGTATATCACATCAATTAATATGAAACATCTGTCAACCAAAGGAAAGATAAAAATTTTATATCAGTGGTTGCAGAAAAACATCTTTAGACAAAATTTAACATCCATTCGTAATGGATGTTAAAATCCTCAATAAGACAGATAAAAGGGAAATTTCACAAATAGTAACAGCCATTTATAACACAACTACAGCCAGTATTCAACAGTGAAAACCTAAAAGACTAGCAACAAAGGGTCAGAGGCAACAAAATGGGGAGAACTGATCCACAGAACTGTGTTTGGGTGAAAGGGCGGGGTTTAGGGCCCTGTGGGAGGGAGAAGGATGAAACTGCTGAGTGAAGTTAGAAACTCTATGAGGTCATGATTAGCTTTTCTTTGTTGTTATATATTATCCCAATGAGTCACTTTGGATAATTCAACTAAACCACCTGTCAACTCATTCAATTAAAATATTTCCTTTTAAATGATTCAGTTAACTATCTGCCTTTTAATTCTTATTAATTATAATGTGTCTTAATTGAGTGGTCAATTCAAAAAAGAGTTAAGTAAATTCAATCTGAACTTTTCAATGGTAGTTTAAAGCAAATTGTCACTATCATTTACCTAGTCATCTTTAGGGACAAAAGACAGGACTTTTGTCCCTGAGTGGATGATGTACTGTTGCTTATATACAAATTAAATAACTGGAAAGAAATATCAACCTGCCTTAGGGCTTTCAGTACTCTTTGTCTGTTTTCAAGGTTACTCATACTATTTTATCTACTCAAAGCTTTCATTTGCCTTGTTAAGGTTCATTTTACTTTGAGATGTTAACATGGAAAGGATTTCATAAACTTATCTATCTGAGGCCAAATTTGAGAAGTGAGAAATTCAAATACTTGGTAAAACGCAAAGATGTTTTCTTTTAGTAATGTCCATTCTCGGATGTAATATAGATACATTCTCTTTGTCTCAACAGTTACTTAGACAAAAGATTTATGAACTGACCCAATTCACAGCCTGACTGTGACATTCACAGGACATGGAGAGGCTAGTACTTGAGCTTTAGTAAACTCATCTACCATAAACAATGGTGGAAAACAACTTTTGCTCCTCTATGTTTTTATGAAAAGAAGAACATAATGTAAAGAGGTTTGCATCAAAGCTTTTCTCTATCACTTAACCCAGTGAAAAACTATGTGATTTTTTATCAGCTTAGTATCACTTGTATCACTTGTCTTCCTGTTGTTCACTGATTTGCTAGCGCTGGTGCCAATGACATCTCCATTTGTCCGTGTTCACATGCTAGTACAGCCCAAGGGCCTCTGCTCACTCCAGGAACATGAAGAGCCATGGGAATGAGGTCTATTATTATTACTGGTTTTGGTACATCAAATACTACATGGGTAGCTATTAGTTTAGTAATGAGCTCAAAATCTATAATAACAATGAGTTTGACTTGAGTTCCCCTTTTACTGGAAGTTGAATCATTATTAATCTCCCATCACTAAGCTTAGTTAACATAATTTAGCAATATCTTTCTTTTCTCTATTCTAAGAAGATGTAATTCTCCTTCCAAATAAAAAAATTTAGGTGCTGAATACCTTCTGTTGCTTCCTCGGTGAATTTGACTCCTCACAAGCGTTCCTGCATAATTACATTCCTAAGGCTCTGTTTTCCTTTCTCCTATGCCCATACTCTGACCCTGTATCAACAAGCATGTCATGTTCTTTCGTCCTCCCTGCTCACATTCTACTTTTATGTCCTATACAAAGTAGGTTAAAAACAGCATTTCTCATATTTCCTACCACTTGGATTATGTCATCACTTTAAAAAGTTATTTGAGACACCTCAAATAATTCCAATATAATGCAAATCAAATTCTCTGTTTCAAAGTTCACAATATTATCCTGACACCTCCACCAGATGATTCCAAGGCCTTCTACTTGCTTTTGTTTCACTTTAAATTCCACAACCATGCTGTTTGACTGAGCGCGGAGGGGGCATTCCCTGCAAATCACCTTACCCTTTCTGGGACGCATTCTTGCTTACTTGCCAACTGGAATCATATAAAAGGATTTTCCATGAATGGGGTCTCTTATTCTTCCCAAGGTTTTCAAAGAACTGCTTAAGGTTAAATAATTTTTTGAATTAGGTTAGAGGAAGCCACTATTCAAAGATAGACTTAGCATTCCTTAATTGATTTTTATACTTAATTCTTTTTTCCATTAAAACCTTTGCATAACATTTTCATACATTTTCTTGATTTAGGAACTATTAGAAATGTTAGAAATCATTTGCATTGCACTGCTTGAGGCTGGTAGTATGTTGCTATTTAAATTTCCACAGTACACAAAAGATTATAGGCAGTGTTCTTTCTCCCCTGGAAGTAGGTGGAACGGTATGTCCCTGTCATTGGAGAGTAAAAAAAAAGCCTATATTCACTGCATCATGAACCTGAAAGAAGCAATAATAACCTTTTCTCTCTAATTCCATACAGGAATGTACCCTGTGTAATCAGTTCATATTCATTGCCTTTAAACTAGAGACAAACTATTGGCTCATTTTCTACTTTTCCCTCTTTCTGGTCCCCAAAATTAAAATCAGAATTATTTCATAGCTGACTATTTAGTCCATCCTCTAATCAATGTGATAATTATTCTTGTTAATGTTCATAAAATCTCTTTCGTTTTAGGGGATGAGGTGCACCTGGCAGTGCTCAGGTGAGAAATCAATCTAACTCATCTTTGCTTCTCTTCTTGTGGAAGGTAAGAGCTGAAAGGAAATAGAACTTTTGAATTCTATAATTTTAGAACTTTAGGAAAAAGTTTTCATGATCCTAGTTCCCTCAAAAATTGATGTAAATGTATTTCTCTATCTGCTTTTTTAGCTATTCTTTTAGAAGCTTCGTATAGTCATTTTCCTACAGAGTTATTTCTTTATCTTTCACTGATCATTCTTTGCAGAGGCATTAATAAGATACCTTTGATTTCAAGGTAAGCCATCAGTGAATAAAATCAGTGAAAATAAAATAGTGCCATGGAAAAATATATCTTGACATAGAATGCTATTTATACTATTTTAAGTGAAAAAATTTATAAAGCAACGCCTGTTATGCAATTTTACTTTATTACTCTGATCTTTCATACACACAGAGAAAGAGAAAATTATAAAAGGCAAAATAAAATTCTTTAGAAGGAGAGTTTTTATAGGTTATCTTTATTTCTTGTTACTAATTAATTTTTACAAAGGTTAGACTGTTTATAATATAGAATTTTAAGAAGAAAAATAGTTTTTTCCCTGTCCTTTATAATATGTTATGTATTTTGAACCACTGAAATATATTGGAAAGCTATTACTAATAACTTTGAGTGATATGCTGATTTATTATATTAATCCCCTTTAAATTTTTTTAGCTGGCAATTTACTAAAATCAACAAGGAACACAAGCTAACAGAAGGCCAAGAGAGAGTCATTTCACTTTTCAGAAAGCTCTAAACAATTAGAGAACACATAGCTCTCTGCCAGCTGTCTGCTTTAGCAAGTGGCAGAGAGATGGCTGTTCTGTTCCAGACATAAAGAGAAGGTACATCAGGGTTGGGAAAGTTTTGTCACTCCTCTTCCATTATTCTAGTGTCTTTACTACACAATAAACTTACATCTGTGGAGATTACTATGTATACACATTGTTCTAAGAACTTTTTATGTGTTAATTATTCATTCGCCAAACCCTATACGGTGGAAAATGCTATTAGCCTGGCTTTGTAGATAAGGAAACTAAAGTAGAAAGACACAATCACTTGCTCAACATTTCAACTAGCAAATGAAACATATCTGTGGTGTCTATCTGGCAGTGTTGTTACAGAGCTTGCATTTCAAAATATTATTCTAGATTATCACTCATCTGTCTCAAGAACTCTCATTTATTCCTACTGAAATGTGGTCCAGACCAATAAATTATAAACATGTAGGAATCCCAGGTTTGATCTCCTGTACCACATCATTTTCTGAGTACCATTTGGGCAAGGACTAAAAACTGCCAACTGGCCACATAAACAAACCAAACGACTTCATACCAACTCTAGTGACAGTCAATTTCATCATGAGACTCTGTCCCTCTAGAGGGGAACCAAGTGGAACGAAACATAGCTGGAAGTGGACGCACAAGTGGAAGGATGACACCGATTGATTTTCCCCTGACTACCATCACCAGCAGATAATGGTTGAGGACTTGGGTGCCAGGACATAGTTTATTGAGTAGCAATTTTAGGAAGCAGGAGTAGGAGATGGAAAAAGTGAGGCAAAAAGCTAAAAGACAACCAAGAGAATTCTTAGGGTTTTGTCTTGTAATGAATCTGAAATTTTTCCACAAGAACTGAGTATTAGCTAAGGTAAAATGTTCAGCTGCTGTAACAATAAAGAACACAAAAGATAGTGTGGGTAAACTGAGTAATATAGAAACTTGTTATTGTGTGTAGCCAGCTTAGACTCTTGAGGAGGTTCTCAATGAAATTATTCTGGGATTCTCTACTATCTCCTTGGGTAGTGTCTGCACCTGGATAGTCAAAGAGACCTTGCTATCTTCAAATTCTGATCACCGGCATGGCAGAGGAGATCAAATCAAAGAAAGAGTCTGTTGTTCAAACTTAGTCACTTAAGCACATGTAACTGCAAGAGTAGCTGAAAAACATTATCTCCACCTTCGCAATTTTATCCAGGGAAGAGAGAGCTGGAGCATGGCTAGCAGATAGCCACAGCATAGTGAGTCATGGAGCCTCCCTCACCTCGTCAGTACCAGAGGTGTTACTAGTATTATTCCTGTTATGTTTCCTAGGTACCGATATGCCACTTACACCAAGTAGGTACTAAGGCACCTTCAATAGGTGAGTTAGGTGTCTCATTCAGAGGGTTATTAAAACACACATATTATTTTGAAAGGGGGCGGAAGAAGTGGGATGAAACACTAATAATTATTAATAGAAACCCATGCTCAAGTATAATAGATCAGATGTTACTGATAATTAGCAGTACTGTAAGAGCAGCTTGAGAGCAGTGCTCTTCTAAGGCAAACAAAGGTGTGCACAGCACCAACATTTCTCAGCACAGGCTTCTTCTGTAAAGGGATCAAGAGAGGATGAAACCAAAGGAGCGAGATAGTATCCGAAATCAAATTTATTCTCTTATCACTTTGTCAGGGTCAAGGAATGGACATGTTTATCCTTCCTGTGTGGGTTCCAAGTCCAGCCAAGGGACTTGTTTAGCAGGTCAATTTCTAGGCTTGTCTTGAAAAGGGCTGAATTTGAGTGTGCAAGATGTCTAATCTGTTGAAAGATTGAGAGGAGCCAGAAGGCTCATTCAAGACAGAAGAGTGATAGGACTCCAAGATCCTTGAAAGAAAAGGCTCATGAACAGCAAGTCTAAAAAGGGAAAAGTTCAGCTGAAAAGAAAAGGGAGCAAAAAAAAAAAACCCAAATGCAATAAAAGACAAGGTGGAAATAGAACTGAATAAGAATCAGATAGAAAGCAACGTGCAACGACTGAGTTCTGAGAGAGAAGCTGGATGGTGACATTTTCAGTTGATGGGAAAATCCTGCAGGTGAGTTGAATATGGAAAGGGTTAGATTTAGGGTAATAACAGATACAAAGACGTTCCTGAACAGAGTACCTATGCAAGCTAAAAGCAGAGAAGCAAGTCTATATCATTCCTAGGTAATACAGCACTTCAACCAGACTCTGGGCATAGATTTAAAATAACCATATAAAATACATAATAATTAGAAAGCTAATTAACTGAGCCAATGTGTGACAAAGGGCAGAGGCCTTGAATTGTGCCTTAGAGCTAGCTGATATGTGCCTTTGTGTTTTTTCCTTTTAGGAGGGATGCACTATAGATTACATTTAAATACATGCCAGTAAATCTAACAAATAAGCAGGAACACAATTAAGCCACTCCATATAAAGCAAAAAGCCTCACCCATGTTAGCAGTGGCAAAGTCCTTTTAAATTTAAAGCTTCTAAACAACCTGAAAGGAAATACCAATCAACAACCCTTTATCCTCTTAACGAAGGCCAGAAGCTTTCATATTTTTATCTCTTTGATTTACACTACACAAAAATAGTCTGAGCATGTTATTTTCTCTCTACTCACCCCAAAATGAGCAGAAAAAGTTATATTCCAACTATCATTCTATTCCTTCATACTTTCTTTGAATAGGCAAGAAATCTTCAGTGCTATTTAATTATGCTCATCTACAAATATGACATGTTGTGTTTCAGGTCTGATCAGGTAATGGTTTTTGGTAAATAGTTCAAATGTCCGAACAGATTCTGGTTTTCTGTTTCTTTGGACAACTTTGCCCTGAGCATAATGGCAAGATCCAGTCATTTGCACTTCTCTCTTCTTCTGCTCAGGTTCATGACGCCTTTCTCAGAGAGATGAAGTGATCTAAATCTAAACTAAGCATTCGAGTCTAATGTCTTTGTCATCTGAGATCATATTCCAGTTTTGTGACTAATAAGTGGCACCATACACTTAACCTCTCTGAACATCAGCTTCCTCCCCTATAAAATGAGAGCAAATGAATTTCCACCATGGCACAGTAAGTATTCAGTGTGTTAGACAATTTTTCTACCTCTATTAATATGTACACCATGTCATCCCTGTCTGACCGGAGTTATTAGGACAGTGTTCAAGCCGTCAGATTCTCCACCCTAGCTAATACTCAGTTTAAACTTCCTTTAAATCCTGTTCTCAACCAGTTGATAGGTAGAACAGTTTGAACATGGATTGTGCAGGTCTTCTCAAATTTCATTGTCCATAGAAACCAAAAGGGACCTGGCACAATGCAAATTTGTACTTAGTAGGTCTGGAGATTCTGCTAATGGAGCTGGTCTGTGGGCCACTCTTTGAATAGTTAAGAGGTTGTTGTTTTCTAAATCTAGATTCTAATCTGCTCGAGAGTTTTGGGACCTGGAGATATGTTTCTTAATATCCACCAGTGTATTTATAAAAGCTCAAAGATGCCACAATGATATATGGATTATGTGAATCACTGGCGGTAAAAATGTTCAGCAAAATGCCTGGCATGAAGCAATAAGTTTCCAATAATCAGTATCTATGAAGAAGTTAGGAGCAGACTATTCCCAGAGCAATTTGTATTTTTAAAGGACATGACATAAATCAGTAGAACTTAACTGTTTTAATTCAAATTCATATCAAATTGAGACATTTTAAAGTAGCCATGACCACTGGAGTTATTGCCACCAATTTCAAGGACAAAATTACATGAGACAATTTCTGCAATCCCCAACCAAACTTTCAGCTGTTACCAGTTTAGCACAGAATCTACAGCTCTTGAATCTCTGCAGTCAGAGGCACAGAATTCTTATTTAGGAATCTGCCAACCGCTTTTGCATATGGTCAAAATGGAGTAACACAAATAATTATTTCCTAACTGAAACATCAGAACAAGATAAAGTAAAAAAAAATACAGAAATATTTCTAAAACACAAGAATCAGGTAAGAAAAAGCAATTTTTCTAAGATAAGGGAACTAATGAGGTTAAGTTCATTATGACGATTCCAATCTATGAATTGCATAGAGAGAACCTCAAATTCCATTGAGGGAATAGTAATATAGGGGATTTTAGGAGAAACCCATTGTTTATTGTAGAGAAAGAGCTAAAAAGTCCAGGGTCATATCGGGTTTTCAGAATAGAGTACCGAAGAGAAACCAACACAGAAAAATCTCTGGACATGTGTAGAAGACCTTACCAAATAGTCTATAATAATAGAAAGTAAATTCAAGAGTACGGAGAAAGAAAAGGTTGGAAAGATAGGAAACCTTGGCAGTAGTAGGTATGCTTGTTGTATTGATTCTAGACTGCTCAGATGTCAAAGCTTTTTAGTATGTTCACTCTGTACGTAGTTTATTTATTATATGTAAGTTGTATTTCAATAATGCTGTGCAACAAAAATAGTCATCTACAACTCCAATTTCTCAGTTCTTTCTGTAGTTCTAGGATGTTGCAGAGATGACCACACAGCTTGTACAAGATCTATTCCAATCTTTTAATTCTCCAAGCTCTCTCCATGAACCATGTTAAAGAGTCTCTGAATGTATCATATTTTGTTGTGGGAGAAGGGAAGGGAGTGTGTGTTTCTGGGACACACCCCTCGAGGTGTTGCAGGCTGTGGTGCCCGGCTGCATCAGCAGGTGGCAGACAGGAGACAGGCTTGTCTACACCCAGGGCCCTGCCCCATGGGCCCTGGATGGTTGATTGTCTGACAAAGAAAAAGACTGGGCACCCTAGGATGAACCCAGAGCCACGGCAGAGCCTGGCAAGCTGCTTGAGGTTTATTCGATATGTCAAAAGTAGTAACAATAATAAACCTCATTCCCAACAAATGGAGACATTACTGGCTCCCACTTGAGCAAATCAATGAACAATGGGAAGACAAGTGACAAGTGATCCTCTGTTATACATATATACATATATATATATAACTTACCCTCTGTTTTGTATATATACATATATATATATCTGTTATATATACATATATGTATGTGTGTATACACACACACATATATATATATATATATATATACATATATATATATGAATATATATGTATATTGTATATTTCTAGCTGCTAGCCCTGGGATTTCTTCTGAATTCTTGGATCCTTAATAATCTCATTCTATTCCTGCCCCCATCAGCACTTGTGATAATTCTCCATTATTTTGTTCCATGAATTCTGCAGAAAAATACACAAGATAACTTAATCTTGGAGTATAAATATTGAATAAAGTTTTTTTTCTACATGAAAAATAAGCACTTTGTTATTTAATATTGAAAATGAGGGAAGTAAATAGTTCTCCTTTTGCCTTTCCAGGTTTTAAGCATTATACCCAATTCTATTTACTCTTACAGTCCATTGCTCTCACCTTGATCCTCATAACCATCTCTACTCAGCAGATCCTTCATCTCCCCACTTTGGTCACCAACCGCCTCCAGAGTTAATTTGCTGCACAGTGCAAAGTTGTCAGAGTGTTCTTTAAAATAAAAGCTGTATCTGTCCCTCCCATTGCACTAAGAGTGAAATTCTGAATTCTTCAATTTATTCAAGGTCCTACAAAGCCTCTCATCGTTACTCCAATGACTTGTCTTGCTGCTTTTTCCTCACTCTCTCTCTTCCCAGTCCCTTTGGACTCTCCTTCCTTTTCTAGAATTTTCTGTGTACATTGCTGCCACGAGGACTTTGCCTTTACTCTTGCTTTTGTCCAGAAAGTAAATCCCATATTTTCCAACACAACCAATGTTTTCCCCTTCCTCAAGTGTGCCTAAATGATACATCCTCCTGAGGTCCAGCCTGACTATCCTTTCTTAAATAGCCACCTATGTCCATTATCTGTTGTCAATTGTCTTTGTATAAGTGCAGGAGTTTGGGTGTGTTTTGTTCTCTGGAATATCCCCCACCTACTAGTAAAGAACCTAAGACATAGTAGGAGTTATATGTGACTGATCATGTATTCCTTGATTTAGACAAATTAATAATTAATATTCTAATGACTTTAGCTGACTTCCCTATATGTAAAGAACCTGAATACTTGTTTCAGCAGGGAGAGTAAGTATATCACCTCTGCTCATATTCTAGCAAGCTGGGCAGTCAGTTTTTCTCTTAGAATTTAAACCATTCTCCTTGAAATGTTTTTACAGTTTTATTATTATGGCTATATTGCTTATTCTGAGAAAGGCCCATCTGTCTCATATCTCTTCCCTAATCCATCTGTCTTCTCTTTGCATGCTCTCCTATTTTCTCTCTCTTTGACCTTATGATTTGAAGAACTGCAAAATGTCTTTGGCACTATCCAGAGTGAATGAAAAGCTGAAGGCTCTTTCTGTTGATTCAACAAAGGGAAGCCAAGTAAATCAATTAGAGAAATAGGGTGGAAGGAAGAGTGGGTTGAGAAATTTGCTTGCTTGTTTATTTATTTATATGTGTTTGTTTAAACTTCACTTCATTCTAAAAAAAGAATTTAAGCTGAGGAGAGGATTTTTTTGTTTTAAGTATAAAAAAGGGAATCAACACTTTTAAGCATCTAGAAACCATGAAATGTACTCTGTACATGCATATGCATTGAGTATATAACATATTATATAAATTAAAATATTTTTTGTTAAAACTTTAACAAATGAAAAAAAATCTCAAAATTATAGAAAATTAGAAAAATATAGTCATTATCCATAATTGCAAATTAACTGTAATGAAACATACTTGGGGATGGAGAGATAATACAGGAGGTAAGATACATAGCTTACATGTGGCTGGCCTCAGTTTGAATCCTTAGCACCATACACAGTCACCTGAACATTTCCAAGAGAGACTCCTGACCCAGAGCCAAGAATAAGCCCTGGGCACTGTCGACTGTGCTATTCTCCTCCAACAACAAACAACCACAAATTACAAGTGGACACATTTGTTTTATCTATCTAGATGCCTTTGCTTAATTATATACACAAATTAAAACTAAGACCGATAAATATTTAGCATCTATTTCTAAATTAAAGAAATTAAAGAAATTTATATATAACCACGACACCTAAAATATAAAAGCCTAATATAAAGTCCATATATGAAGTCCATAATTTAAAGTCCATAATATAAAGTTTCCTAAATATATATAAAGTCCATAATATAAATATATATAATATAAATATATATTAATATATATAAACACAAAAATATATACATAATATATACATATATAAATACATAAATATATAAGTACATATATAAATATATGACTACATAAAAATATATATAAGTACATAATATAAATATATAAAGTCCATAATGTAAAGTTTCCTAGTTAACTATCAATTATTCTGTTTGATGTTCAAACACTTCCAAATTTGGCAAGGAACTATGTGTGTGTGTGTGTGTGTGTGTGCGTGCACATACATATACATATATGTATATTTTTTACATTATTTCATTAATCTATAAATGACTTTGTGTTCAGACTCACCTTAAAGAATAGTTTTATTTGTGGGTTACACCAAGAGGCTCAGAGATCCTTCTGGCTCGTTGGCTCAGGCTTCCATCCAGGGATTGGTGAAAGCACCTGAGTTTCATGCAAGCAAAGGATGATGAACACCAGCTCACTGAGTTATTTCTCTAGGTCTAGAAATTCCACATTTCCTAAAGGACTTATGATTCCTATTAGTGGGAGATGGTATTGAGAAACCAAAACCTGAACACCAGGATGGCTTATGAACTACTGTGATATCACTGCTTCTAGATTCTTTCAGTATGGAAAGAAATGAATTTTAAATAGCATGAATTAAGAATGTTATTTAAAGTTTTAATAATGTCATTTGAAACATAATTTAGCTTTAATTTATTTACTGCTTTTCTCTTACACTTAGTGTATATTGATTCCTAACAGCTTGCTCTATACCATATTGTAAATGCCTTCAAAGTAGCATACCAGTATTACTGCTGACAATAAAATTATTGAAGAAATTTAGTATTTCGCAGCTGTTCTAAAAATTGTATTCTTCTAATTTTTAAAAATTATTTAAATTTGGGGGTGATAACTGTTGGTACTCTGGGGTTATTCTTGATTTTGTACTAGGGATTACTCTTGGCAATGCTCAGAGGGCCAAGTGATATTCGAGTGCATGTAAGCAAGTGCCTTGTACCATTTCTCTGGCCCCAGAAGTAATTTCTTTTTGTATTTAGAAGTAAAAATGCAAATGCACTGGGAAGTTAAATAATTGCTTAAACTTTAATGTCAGTGGTAGTTAATATACTACATATTTTTTGTTTATTTGTTTTGCTTTTTGGATCACATGACGATGCTCAGGTATTATTTACTCCTGGCTCTGCATTCAGAAATTACTCCTGGAGAGAGAAGAGGAAAAGTTCCTGCCAAAGACACAGGCTGGGGAGGGGTGGGGGGGGAATCAGGGCACATTGGTGGTAGAAATGGGCACTGTTGGAGAGATGGGTGCTGGAACACTGTATGACTGAAACCCAAATATGAACATATTTATAATTGTATATCTCACTTGACTTGACAGTGGTGAGATATACAATAATTTAAAAAATTAAAAAAAAATATTCCTGGTGGTGCTCAGAGAACCATATGGGATCCTGGAGATTGAATCTGGGTTGGCCATGTGCAAGGCAAACATCCTGCCTATTGTTCTGTCACTCCGGCCCCAGCCCACATAGTTTTGACTATAGATTCTTCTTGGTCCAGTCTGCCTAGCCATATGCTGAGGGGAGGAAGCAGTCTTGAGGAAAGTAGATTGACAATGAAAAGTAAGTAAATGAAAAGCCAAAAGAGATTCAGAATAAATGTATGGGTGAGAATTCTGATTGAGACAAGGTAAATTGAAAAATGAAAATTCTGATTACATTCCCTGAACAGGGCTTTCCCGTTTCTTTATGCTTTTGGTTCATAAAGTGTGTTCCTATATTTGCTGCATTAGTACAGCCTAAATTTTGTTTTTTGAAATGCATGTTCTTAGGTTCTACCCAAATCTTGCTGAATCAGACACTGTAGTGTGGGGCTCAGTGATCTGTGTTTTCAGAAGCCCGTAGGAACTGCTGGTTCAAGTTAAAATCTGATAACCAGAGTGCTACATCTCCAGATTTCTTTTCTGGAATATAAATTCCTAGAAGTCTCCTGGGGACAATAGGTTAATATTTTTATACTTCTATTTGCCCTCCACACATAACCTTGAAATAAATATCACATAAGTATTTTATGACAACTAAAAAAATAGTAACATACATGCCATATTCCATACATTTTATTCCACAGCTTTTTTTCACTAAACATTGGCTTAATATACATGAAAGTGACTGCATCTTGTGATGAACTGGCGGATAAAAGAAAATAAAAGAGAAATCACATGTATCAGTAATAATTATGTGCCACACAGTAAAGAATAACATCATTCTGAAGCACTTAGTCATATTCCTCATTGTAAAATATTATTACAAAAGGGTTTCCTCTCAATGTCATAATCAAGTCATAATACAATTTAAACTCAATTTTTATATATGTGGAATGGGAATAATTACAGTCTACCTTACAATATTACTGAGAGAATCTTTTGAGAGCTTTATGAGGTGCAAAGAGCTATATAATAATAAAGTTTATAATGTGGTATCCATTGAAAAATAATGGTCATAAAGTGAAAGCTCTGATACATGTGGTAAAAATCTCAGTTTCTTTGTAACATCAGAATCAAGAGACAACACAAAACAGCTTCCTCCTAATAAACACTTGCCTAACTTATAGTGTGTCCCATTGATAGCACACTAAGTGATATTGTTATGGAATCTTAGCACACTTATTTTAACTTTTTTAAAGCATCTATGGAGGTTGGGTGTGTCTGTGGGGATGACATTGGACCTTGCCCCTGATGGTGGTTAAGGTTTGAACTTGGGGGCTGCTTCTGGGTCAGGGAACCATGTTTTGCTTACGATCAAATCAGAGTCAACCTCTTGCAAAACAAGCACATTACCCTCTGTACTATCACTCAGGTCTTTTCCAACAATGTTTGTGTGATAAAGTTATTCTTTATTTTGTTATCTAAATTTGCACATAGTGATTTTTGTCTTGCTCTGTATTCTGCCTTTCTCATATTCAACATTCATTGGCACTCAAGTAGCATAATTGGTGAGGAATGAGGATGATCTAAAAGCTACAAGTATGAGTCAAACAGTCAACTCCTCACCCCAAATCAATATTCACAAAGTTTCTTCTCTACACCTTTTCTGGGGGTTTTCATTTAAAGAATAGTGTTAACCATGACCTGTATGCTGAAGGTTCACAAATACAAATCTCTTGTCCAGTAAACCTCTGATCCACATGTCTAATGAGTTTGTGGAAAATTTTGTTATGACTGCAACTCATACTCATTACTTGCCTTGCAGATCTCCACCTCTCTGATTTCACAATTTCTATAACATTACTCTTCTTCTATAAGGCAAGTTTACAAAATTCTAGCTTCTCTTGGCTCATCAGTGTTGTTAAAGTTACTTCCTTTCTACCTTTAAAATGTCACTTGAGTATAAACGTTTTAAACTTACAGTTCCGAAGTTTAAAATGTTATTATCTTTCTTCTAAGTAATTACTATATGTTAAGTTTTCCATTTACTTCAGTCTTTTCCTATCATATTCGTTCTTTTATAAAAGTATCTAACTCACTGGGGCTGGAGAGAGGCACAGTGGATAGGGCACTTTGCATTCCATGCAGCCAACCTGGGTTTGATCCCCGGCATCCTACATGGTCCCACAAATTCTCCAGGAGTGATTCCTAGGAGTAGAGGCTGGAGTAACTCTGGAGCATTTCTGGGTGTGGCCCCCAAAATACCTAACTCACATTTATTTAGTATTCCCAATTTACCAATCACTGTTCAAGAATTCTCCATTTATAATATCTCTTAATCTTCACAGGAAGTATATCAGTTTTAGTCCTCTGGTCCAAAGCTTCAATAGTTCTCATTAAGTTCTACCATAAAACCTAAGGCTTTCATACTATGACCAATACAGACTTTAAGACATATCTCCTAACATCTATTTCCCTAATTAGTTTGTTGAATGAATGAATGAATAATATCTAGATAAATAAATAAAAAAACATGTTAGCATTTTCCTAATACACCATGTATCCATGATTCTGCCTTTCCAGTTATTGCTCAACCTTTCCTACCCCTCAAGGTGTTTCAGGTGTGGCTGTGGTGCCGGCTGTGCCAGCAGGTGGCAAACAGGAGACCGGCTTGTCTACACCCAGGGCTCTGCCCCATGGACCCTGAATGGTTGATGGTCTGACATAGAAAAAGACTAGTCCCCCTGGGATGAACCCAGTGCCACAGCAGAGCCTGGCAAGCTACCCGTGGTGTAGTCATATGTCAAAAATAGCAACAATGGATCTCATTCTCAATGAATAGAGACGTTACTGGCAATATCTTGAGCAAATCGATGAACAATGGGAAGACAGTTTGAAGTGATACAACCTTTCCAATCTGTATCCTTGTTCAGCTTTTAAACTATCGTTTATAGATAATCTCTTCCACCAGACATGTTTCTACATTTAAAAAATACTTCTCATTGGCTCTGCAGCTAGCAGCACCAGACAAAGGGACTGACCAGACCCACAGCTGCGCTGCTCATCCCAAGTGAGGCAGCCTATGGAGTCTCAGCCCTGGCTGAGTCCAACGGAGCTTCTAAGGTAAAGCAGACATGTGGGGAGGCCGCTGGCCAGACTTGGAGCAGCGGGGAGCTGGGCACCTCCCCCTCCATGTCGTCAGGCATGGCTACGGGCACGCAGCATCGCAGCATCAGACAAGGGACAGACCAGACCCACAGCTGCACTAGCACGCGGCCACTCTGTAGCCGCACAAGAGTCTTAGATAATAATGTAGGTTAGGACCAGGTCCTTTCCAGGATCTTTCACATTTATACACTGTAATGATCATTGATGTTGCAACAAACTGGGGAGGTTGATGGGGAATGAGTAATTATAATGTCACACTAGAACTCACTGTTGAATATACACATAAAGACTTACATCATAAACCATTAATATCTGTAGGACAAACCACAAAGTATAACAGAAGAGAGAGAGAGAGAAATACAGAGACAGAGATAGAGAGAGAAAGTGAGAAAGAAAAGGCGCCTGCTATACAGGCAGGCTGGGGTTGTGTGGGAGGGAGTGTTAGGACCTTGATGGTGGAAATGGGGCACTGGTGGAAGGCTGGGTGCTGGAACACTGCATGACAGAGACCCCAATTATGCACATCCTTGTAATTGCATATCTCACAGTGGTATAATTAATTTTTTTTAAAAAAATAGCTCTCGTCATAGTTATTTATAGTCAATCAACTTATTTTCATTATTTCAACAAAATTTTTACTGTTAGGGTATACCACATAGCATTAAAGATTTAAGGTACTGTGATTTGCAAAGTAATTCATAGAGAATAGTTGAGTTTCAAGACACCCTTTTCCAGCACCTATTGCACCACCAGTGTCAGCTTCCCTCCACCAGTGCCCTGGGCTCCCTCCCACGCTCCAACCCAGCCTACCGACTTGGCAGATAAAATCCCACGGCGTTTTTATCTCAAGTAATTAATAAGAAATCTATCTTCGAGTGGAAGTAAGATTATCTTCTCCCCCATGATTATAATCTTGAGGATAAAGGCCATCGCTTTATTCAGCAGCTCAAACTACCACACCTTTAACCCCAGAGCTTGGAATTCACGCATGCATGCATTTATTTAAAAATTATAAAATACCTATTATATTGCAGAAACTGGCAATAAGTGCAAAATAACACAGCGATTGCTCTTTGGAGCTTATAATCTAAGTGGTTATAAAAACCTGTTTATAAATGATTAGAATGTAATAGGATATAGTAGAAAAATTAGTCATTGATTATGCCTAGTCAAAGGGGGAGACAAAGGCATTTGAGTTATTTAAGAATGAGTAGTAGTAGTTCACTAGGAGGAAAGAATAATCCAGAAAAAAAATAGTATGTCAAGAAGTAGAGATGAGAAACAGTCTGATATATTCAACAAAGGGCAAGAATTCCAAGTGCCCAGAACCAAGTTGCCTCTGAAATATTCACCAAACAGGTGAATCTCAGTAAGATTACGGAAGCGCTTATTTGCTCTGCTTCAAGTCGAGCTTCTAAGCTGTGAGTGGGTCATGATATGAGGTCAGGATAATTATACGAATGTGAGGTTGTATAATTAAATGTGGAGTCAGGGAAATGCTGGCAATCATAAAAGGATTTTGGAACACACAGTGACCAGGAAATAATTGAAAATCAAACACAGCACAATTCTGAAGAATTTCTAGCTGGCACTGCTTACCTGTGTTGTGTTTCTTGGGCGAGAAGGGCTGCTAATGGAAAAAATTTTAGAAACACTGGCCTAGAGAACATATTTTTGCAGGAAATTTAAGGAATTATTAAATATTTATTTATAGGTTACCTGGACATATTTTCTCCCTGGTTGTGTAGTTCTAATTCCTTTACCACTTTATAAATCACTTACTTTTTCTAAATGAATCTGTGCTGAAATCAAAATTTTACCATGTTCACATGAGCAATTCACAATAATTAGCAAAAATCTGTCATAAAGTGAAACAGATATTCTGAAACAACAAAGGGACATGTAGTTACCTATTACATTCCCTCATTTTCTTTCCCTAAAATGAGGGAAAGAAACTACTTTCCACCCAGGCGTCTAATCAATCCGAAACGAAAGATTTATACCATTGAGAATAACGTAAATCACATCACCTCACTCCATGTTAAGCTTCATTAGTTTATGTGTATATATTTTAACATGAGAAGACAAAAAACAACAAGTAAAATTGTTAGCAAGATAATCAGTTGTCCTTCTTAGTATAATACGCTTATAAATGTAAGCCCTAATTGAAGCTGTTCAGTTCTGCAGTTATTTGCTCAAATTCAATTTTGACCCCAAACTTACATTCAGAGGAAAATGTAGGATCACTTGATGCACCCTCTTCCGCTTCCTGCCACATATCCACACCTAAAGTGGTCAAGCCGCTCAAAGATGGAGAATGAGGAACACAGGAACACGTGACAGTCCTTCAGTCTAGAAGTGTCATGTTCAGCACCTCATTACTGTGCAGCCATGTGGCCCTTTGAGCCCCGTTCGCCTCAGTTCAGCAGATCTTGAGTCTGTTTTGGCTTCCACATTATACTTGGCTCCGCGATTGAGTCTGATTCACACTCCTGAGTTGTGGTTCCCAACTACTGCCCAAAAAGTCAGATGATGGCCCTCATGTTGAACTCATGCTCCCAGAAAAGTTAAAAAATATGTCCAAGTTTAAGCAGCTAGAGCGATACTGAATGCAAAATCAAGTCTCCAGACTCAGTGTTTGCCACGGAGTTTTGCTGCTGCCACTAATAACCTTATTCTAGGGAGTGAGAACTGGGCTACAAGCTTTATTAGCTACAGGCAATTTTATGAGACCCACGAGAATTCAGGATTATTGACACCTGTATTCAATTATTAAGACACTCCTATCATGCACAGCTGGTTTTCTTTTGAAAGAAAGAATTCCTTGAGTCTGGAGTGGTTTCTTTACTCGGTGACTTGGAGCACATGACTTTTAGTTCAAAGGCATTCTGGACATGTCTTCTAACTATAGGAGCTACTTTTCAGTTTTCTAGAGTAGGAGAGATAGTTCAATGAGCTGGAGCACATGCTTTGCACACAGGAAGGCTGCATTCCATGTCTGATACCACATGGTCCCCCAGCATTGCTGGGAGCAACATGTGAGCACAGAGCCAGGAGCAGCCGCTGTGCTCCAACATGTATGGACCCTAAACAAACAAACAGATAAAAACTACTTGCCTGTCTCAATAGCCTACTGGCATAAAGCAAGAAGAGTTGTGTGTGTCTGTGTGTGTGTTTAATGTTATGTCTGCTCAATAATACTATTACTTCATATGAACATGAGCTCAATTCAAGTGCAATGTCAAGATTTCAGAGCCTATCACTACATCTAACAATGCAGTGATATCGTATATTTAAATCCTCGGCAATTTGTCCTTCAGCTAGTCAGAAGGACATTTTCTATTACATCAATAACATTTTGACAAATCTCTCAAATGATAATAATTTTTTTTTGTAAATCTAACTCTTCATTGAGACCTAAAATTTAATAAACACAAACCAATTTTGTGGTCAAAATCAAAACGCTTTCTCTAACTGAAAATAAAAGAGGCTTTATAATTGATTAAATACATATTCAAATAACGTTGAAATGCTTCTCAAGTTGTTATTAATGTCTCATTATATTACCTTTATGTCTGCTTCACGTCATGCAATGGTACAACTTATGCCCGACAGGTGATATGGTCATCTTTACAAAGACATGTCACGTTGAGACAAGAGAACAGGGATAGGCGGCTAGAAAGCTGGACAGGGAGAAAACCTCCTGCTTCACGCGTCCTGCATGAGAAACATCACTGAGGTTTCAGTTTGCTCATTTGCAAATGAAAGGTAGTGAAACTTCTAGGATTCTTTGCACCTTGGGATTTTAGACATCTGCCAGGTTGATTAAATTCTCTGCATGCCAGCCTCCTCGTTCAGAAAGGAAGGAACACTTCCTGAGTCTCGACAGGAGAGTCTCTGGTTTCCTTCTGTGATTGCTCATGTCTACATGAGACCCTGTGACCCCAGTGAAGAAACCAAGATGGTAACCCATAAAGCTACAGCAACTGCTTAGAAGAAAAGAAGTTTTTCATTTAAAAAAATTAACCTAAAAAAATTAAAGGCCTGACTTTGTTTGTGGTGACTTATGGGGGGGGGAAGAGAGAATAGATTTAATAATTAAACACTTCATGTTTGTCAATCTCAGAGATGTAAAAAAAGACAACAGTGACTTGTCAATGGCTGTGACAAAGACCGACAGCTAACTTGTATTAAAGGATAGAGTTTCGGTGTTCCACCATATGATAATTCTCTCAGGTAGGTTTCTTTCAGGATGCTTATAATTAGACATTTCTTGGGGTGGTCAGCCATGGGTAAAACAAGCCCCCTACCTCTGGACTATCTCTCCAGCCCACCACTTTTATAATTGGATGGTTGGGTGCAGACCTAGAATACCTACATTTCTGCCCCTCTCACCTTCCTCCCCAAGCTTTTACAGTAACAAATGTGTTTCCTCTCTGATAAAATACAGTCTGCTTTCTGGCTCACATGTACCACATGCTGGTCACACACAGCTGTTTATAAAAATGCAGACTTTTGCTGCAGAGAAGTGTATTTTAGCTGGTATCCAGGAGCTATAAACACCCCTAACTGCTGATTTCAAAATTGAGTTACATAAGGTTAATTTATTCTTCCTAACTCTTCCATAAGACAATACTAAATATATATCTAATTTGAAAGAAAGTTACAGACCTCATTTTATGAATTCCTTAGTGTTCCATAAAAAACATCGCTCCCATCCAAGGGGTCAAAGCACAAAAAGCAAAGTGTATGTATGTGCGTTCTTTGATCTACTGAGATGACCAAAATCAGGTTTAAAGAACGCAGACACTTCATGTCTGTGAAGCATGTCTGTAATGCAAACGAAACAGCCTTACATTATGAGAGAGAGAGAGAGAGAGAGAGAGAGAGAGAGAGAGAGAGAGAGAGAGAGAGAGAGAGAGCAGCTGTGTAAAGGGCTCGCCTGCAAAGTCTGAGGCTCTAGCAGCATTTCAATGCAGTGCTTAGTTTATTCACCAGGGGTCATCAAAGGTCTGGGTTTTCTTTGTCTACTTGTTGACTCTTAAATGTACACTGTGCGCTCAGGAACCACCAGAATCTTTAGAATTGTGTGTCAGGAAACATGGCTTGCTATTCTTCTCTCAATCTCTCCAGGATCCCTCCGCACCCCCTCCCCTACTTAGCATCAAAATGTATCTCTGCCCTCGAGAGAGTAGGTAAGGCAATTGCCTTGCACATGACTGACCTGGGTTCAATACCCACCATCCTATGTGGTTCCCTGAGCACTATTAGAAATAATTGCAGAGTCAGGAATAACCCCTGAGTTTTGCCAGGTGGGGGTCCACCCATAATAATAATAATAATAATAATAATAATAATAATAATAACAATAATTCTCTTTATGAATTTCTACCAACACACTAATAAGATATGCAGTGGCATTAAAAATTACATTATGCTTTCTCTGAATAAATTTATTGAGAAAAAATACTTAGGTGCTTTGTTTTTATAATTATTGCCTCTTTTTTTTTCTGAATTGGAGAACAAAAGACTTACCACAATACTGTTTACGAGATCCGTGAACAGAATTGCATGCTTAGAATCAAATAGGTGAAGAGTCCTTCTTGTCAGATTTCCCTCAGTGACTTGTTCCTTTAGAGGCCAGAACAGGTCAGCAGTGGAACAGGATGTTATTCCATGAGACTTTTCCAGGCCACTGAACAAGTAACTAATGAAAAGTTTTCAATGAATTTTTGGACCTGGTATTACCGACAAAGAGCCTACGGGTCTTGGAGATCCTGATATTGCTTCCATAGACTAACATTTCATTTTGAACTCCTTAAAGTACTTATATCAGCTTTTCTTAAGTGTCTTTAACATGAAGTCACTGGAACCAATTTTATTCTTTCCTACCTGTATTCTCTGAATAATACCAAATTGCAGTCATTGAAAATTCAAAAGTGAGATAGGCATCCGCCACAATAAGGAGTGGATTAAGCTTATAGAATTCTTCCCAGGACAGCATATAATAGCTGCTGTTTAAAAACCAGTTGTGGCTCCATAGACCATTCATTCTGCCTCTGAATTGGCAAACAGCTTTGTTATTCAAGTAGAGATATTTGATCTATATTTCTCTTATAATCTATTTTTTAAAGCAGTGTGAGGGACTGGACAGACCGTAGTGGTTTTTAGTCCCATGCCTTGAGTGTGACCAACAATTATATTAGTTTCCCGGCACGACATGGTTCCCAGAGCACTGCTGGGGTGGCTCTGGTAATCTTCGGCACTGAAGGACCCAAATAGCTCCACATCCTTGCTTTCAACCCAAGTAACACAACATCCTTACTTTGAACTGTTGGTTAATTTGGCAGGGAACAACCAGGAGAGAACTTTGGACCCTTAGCACTGCTTTGGAGTAAAAATGTAATTAAAAATTATCTTTAAAATTTTTAAATGTAATAATTAAACCAAAAATCACCTGATTGTAGAGTGTATGATTAGAAGTGGACTCAAAAATAAAATTCAATCTGCATCTCTTGTAAAAAACAACCTCTGAGAAGATTCTAGCCATTTGATAACTGAAAAAGGACCTATTCATTTTATTCTGTCACTCTGTTTCTTTTTCATGTAAATTGTGGAGAAGAAGACTTCTAACACATAGTACAATGTTTCTGTTACTGGATTTGGCATATCGAACACGCATCGGACAGCTTGCCAGGCTCTGCCATGCGGGCACTATATTCTCATTACTTTGTGGGGCTCTCTCACAGGGGTGGGTAGAATATTTATGGTATTTTGGAGGTAAATTGTGCGGCCGCAGCGCACGCAACTGGGAAAGCTGGTTTCTGCTCTGCCAGGTGTACCTGTGTCTTAGGTTCAAGCATTCCTGGGCTTGAAATACTCTCCTCTGAAGGGCGGGTCTCTGCGTGGTGGGCCCTTGTAGGCTGGGTTTCTGACAATCCAGGCTGGAGACTGGATTAATCTGCTAGGTGGAGATCTTACCTGCTGCAGATTGTGGATTGTGAAGATCGCTGCCAGCAAGGTGTGGGGGTTTCTCTGGGCTCCTCCGAGGCTCCATCGGGATGGTGGACTCGGGTTGGAAGTTGCTCTCGTGGTCCATGGAATGCAGGGGGTTCAACGGGGAAAGCTGGTTTCTGCTCTGCCGGGTGTACCTGTGTCACCCGTACAATGTTATTTAAAAAAGTCAAGGCTGACCTCAATTTACTCCAGGGGAGTCAATTATGAGAGGTCCAGTGCTGGCAATTTTACTCTGTGTACTCTCAGAGAGCCCAGGCCAAGCAGAGGTCTCAGGACACCTGACTCCCAAGGTAGTGGTTGTTTCATATGGGCTTATGTGTGACAAAATTTAAATACTATGGAACAGTGGGGACCCACAGTAGTGTCAACTGAAAAAGATGGATTTCTAAAGTTTGTTAATGAAAGAAAGAGAGATAGTGAAAGCTGATATAAGAAGTGGAAATCTCTTCCCCACTCGTGCTTGGAATAGTTTGGAAGAGTGAATAATAATGTCATGTTTGAGTTTTAAGACATGAGGCCACCACGTAAGACCTATTAACTGTCTAGAAGTGCTAAATTTGTGGTCGAAAATAAAAGACATAGACCAGGGAAATGGCTCAATGGGGGTAAGTGCATGCTTGGCACACAGGGACTCTCAGTTCAATTATCAACACCATATGGCCTTCTGAACACTGAGACAGTAGGCCCTGAGCACCACCTGGTGTGACCCAAAATCAAACAAGATGAAAGCAAGCTTGGGTACCCAAGGCTAGATTGGTTGCTTTTTCTTTCCTTCTAGCATATATTCTTTTTGAAAGTATGAACTATAAAACCCTTTAGAAATAGGACTTTTCCACTAACCCTTCCCGTTGATCATAATCTTCCCGTTGTGATTCCACTAACCCTATGTTGTTTTATGTGGAATTGTATAACCTAGCATCAGCTTATGTAGAAGTACTACTTTTAAAGCATACTCAAATGAAATAGTAGAAAGAATGATTTCAAAATGACACCTAAACTGTCAACAGGGAACTGAATGACTGAAGGATAAGATAATAGTGGAGGGAAGATTTAGTCCCTGGACCAAGAGGAGGCAAGATAAATTGTAAAAGAGATTAGAGATACTGGTAGTGCCATAACTTCATATATTTAGACAACTGAGAAACACTGTGAGCAAAAAAAGATTTTACTAGCTGTATGTGTGGTATGATGTGTGATGGTAGTGATGTTTGTGGTCTGTATGTGTCAGGAAAAATAAAAATCTATTGATTTGCTCCAATATTTTTTTTTGGGGAGGCAAATAGGGAGGTTCAGGAGGACTCCCAAGGAGTTCTCAGGTAGCCTAGTGGCTCTTTCTGGTTACTTTTAGCCAACTAGGTTGGAGGTCTAATGCGGAGGTTCAATGTGGAGGAGGGAAATTCAATGTCAGGCCAATTGGGGCAACTATAGTTGCACTCAGCAATGCTCAGTGCTCAGAGAACCATATTATGTCAGGGATCAAATGGGTTGTACATTAACTCCTATAGTTCCTCACCGGTTCCAACTCAATATTTTGAATTCTCAAATTCACCTTTTTTAATCCTTATATTCCCCCATCTGCAGAAATTTCTCATTCCATATAATAAAGAATAGTTGGGGCCGGAGCTATAGTCCAGTGGGTAGAATGTTTGCCTTGCATGCTGCAGTCCTAGGTTGGATTCCCTGGAATCCCATATGGCCCCCAAGCTCCGCCAGGAGTTAATTCCTGAGTGCAGAGTCAATAATAACCCCTGAGTGTTGCTGGGTGTGACCCCAAAAGCAAAATAAATAAATAAAATAAAATAAAGAATAGTTCACTGAGCCCAAGAAATCACATATATTTTGGGGAAAGTTTATTTTTAAACTATTAACTTATCTCACTTTGGTTTAGGGATTTAAATTGTTGGGAATTTTGTTTCAAAAGTCTGGCCTCTTTGCCTAAGCCGAAGTTTATTTGCTTGTTTGTTTTTGTTTTGGAGGGTGTTTCCATGCCTCCTAATTGATAGAGATTATGAAAAAAACCAGTAAGCCTTTGTTTTGTGAAGAGAAGGCTCCCGAGGGCACTCACTGTAACTATCAACTATAAAAAGTGTAATTATAGCACATGATGACCTCTGTCTTCCTGTAAGGCACAGCATGATGAAATGGGTTTTTGCCAAGACGACTGCTGAAATTTCAAATGCGTCAATGAGCAATCAGGAGTTAGGATCCACCTCAAAAGAATAACTGAAAAAACTGGGGTTGTTAGCCTAAAACTGAGTTTCTTATTAAAACAAAATATTAGCTTTCTCTAACAACCCAAAACAAAAGCCATAAAAGGAAACTGAACTCTGTAGAACTATAACCTCCTAGACGATGGAGTCTCTTTAGCAATGCTTGGCTACACCTCAATCAGTTCTGGCAGTATCTGGGGACAGATTCAGCCCCAGTAGGTCATGGACAAGACAACAGCCTTATCCACTGTACTATCTCTCTGGTTGGTAGCAAGAGGAAATTTCTAATAGACAGGTTCACTTAAAACCAGGAAGTATTTCCATCTACTAAACAGGCTGACTTATACCTTTAGTACTTTCTTACCAAAGTCTCTTTTGCAAGCATTAAATGACCCTCTTGCAGGTTTTCTGGAGGGTGCAGACTCCTGAAAAGTACAGATGTCACATTAGATAACCACACATTCCCTTCTCTCTCTGGTGTTTTAGAGTTGTCACTATCACCTTCAAAACAATTTATATGAGTACATTTATACTCAGATATGAGACAACTAAATAAGACCTAGTGAGATCCTATTTAATGTCAAGCCTGAGGTATTCTTCCAGTCTGCTTCCCTCTGCTCTGACATACAGCCAATGCTGATCCAGTTCTATCACTATCACTATCACTATCTTCCCGTTAATCATCTATTTGCTAGAGTGGGCACCAGTACTATCTCCTGTCTCATGCTAGGAGAACCCAAAGGCATCCGCTGGCTCCAGGAACATAAAGAGCCTCAAACCATTATATTAGGTCATGGGAATGACCTAATATAAATGTTACTGGTATTTGGCATATCAAATACTACACGAGCAGCTTGCCAGGCTTGCCATGCGGGTGGCATACTGTTATAGTCACCTCTAAATAAAGCATTTATTGATGAACCGCTAGCGGCCGTGCGAGCCAGGCTGTGATAGTCTGGTCTGCTGGGTGGAGTTGTGACGAGAGGTAAGTCCGGATGTGGAAAATGGCAGGCCCCATGGAGTAGGGGGATGTTGTCTGGCTTGTTGTGAGGCTCTGCTGGGGTGGCAGGCCAGGGCTAGAACCCGCCATGCTTCCCGGTGCCTCATGAGCGGCTGGGCACAGGGAGAGCAAGTAGCAGCTCTGCCCCATGTCTGAGAGTCTCTGGTTCAGCATACCTGGGCAGTATTGAAAAAAAACCTGCTGCAGGGTGGGTGTTGACGATCCAGGCTGTGATAGTCTGGTCTGCTGGGTGGAGTTATGACGAGAGGGAAGTCCGGATGTGGAAAATGGCGGGCCCCATGGAGTAGGGGGGTTGTCTGGCTTGTTGTGAGGCTCTGCTGGGGTGGCAGACCAGGGCTAGAACCCGCCATGCCTCCCGGGTGTCTCATGAGCGGCTGGGCACAGGGAGAGCAAGCAGCAGCTCTGTCCCATGTCTGAGAGTCTCTGGTTCAGCATACCTTTGACTTGACTTTCATACTAGGCGATGATCTCTTTGTCCTTTTTTAATCTGCTCAGAGTGGAAATTATCCAGCTCTTTTGGGGTTGCTTTCAATGGGCAAGTTCTGTTCAGTGATTATAAACCAGTCTCCTTGGAAAGGGGAGAGTTTGTACTTGCACCCGACGACAACAGAGGCAGCACCGACAAGAAACGGGGGAGCAAGAGGAGGAGGTGGGGGAGGCAAGGAGCGAGTCCTTAGATTAGTTAATCTAATCCTTAGATTAGATCCTTCTACTCAAATCTCTTTGATAGCCACATCCACCTGCCCACATACCAAATTCCACAGGATGGATATGTCATTCCCAACGTTCTCTCTTCTGAAATCCGACATGCCATCTCGTCGGTAAAGAAGGGAACAGCACCAGGCCCAGACAAAGTCAGACCCGAACACCTGAAGAATCTGCCGTCGGTACTCGTCAATACACTAGCTCGGCTCTTCACACGCTACCTGTCCAAATGCAAGGTGCCCTCCCAATGGAAAACCAGCAGGACAGTTCTACTGTTCAAGAAGGGAGACATTCACGACATCGGCAACTATCGCCCCATCTGCCTGTTGTCTGTCATCTACAAGCTGTTTACACGAGTCATCCTGAACAGGATTAGCAGAACACTAGATGAAGGACAACCATGCGAGCAAGCAGGTTTCCGGAAAGGATTCAGCACAATCGACCATATCCACACAGTAACCAAGCTCATTGAGGTTTGTAGGGAGTACAAGATGCCTCTCTGTCTCACGTTCATTGATTTACAGAAAGCCTTTGATTCTGTGGAGACTGAAGCAGTCATCGAAGCCCTAGTCAAACAGGGTGTTCAAACCCAATACATCAAGATCCTTCGTGAGCTGTATTACGGATTCACCACCAGGATCTCACCATTCTACAAAGAAGTGATCATTGATGTCAAAAGAGGGGTTCGACAAGGTGATACCATCTCACCAAAACTCTTCAGTGCCACCCTCGAGAACATCATGAGACAATTAGAATGGGAAGGAATGGGAGTGAAGATAGATGGTCGGCAACTACACCACCTCCGCTTCGCTGATGACATCGTTCTAATAACACCAAACATTAGCCAAGCGGCACAAATGCTGGCTGACTTTAACCGAGAATGTGGAAAGGTAGGTCTACAGCTGAATCTGAAGAAAACTATGTTCATGAGAAATGAACTAGTTCCTGAGGCCCCATTCACTCTCCATGGAACAAACATCTCTGAATGCAGCAGTTACGTGTACCTAGGTCGAGAAATCAACATGATGAACGACCTAAAACCTGAGCTGCGCAGGAGGAAGAGAGAGCGGCATGGAATGCCTTCAAAGGCATCGAAGAAATAGCTAAAAGGACAAAGAACCTCTGGCTCGGGCACATCTCTTCGACTCCACCGTTCTCCCTGCATTAACATACGCCTCAGAGACCTGGGCCCTACGAAAGCAGGATGAGAATGCTATTCGGGTCTCCCAGAGAGGCATCGAAAGAGCTATGCTTGGAATATCACGTCTCACTCAAGTGAGTGAAGGAATCCGGAGTTCTGACGTCCGTCGCTATTCCAGAATCAGGGACGCTGTCTCGTTTGCCAAGGCATCGAAAATCAGATGGGCTGGACATGTAATGCGATTTGGAGACAACCGCTGGACTAGAGCCGTTACCGACTGGATCCCATGGGATGTCAAAAGATCACGTGGCCGCCCACCTACAAGATGGTCAGACTTCCTTGTTAAGACCCTGAAGGAACGGTTTGAGGCTCTTCATATTCCTGAATCAACCAGATGCCATTGGGCTACATTGGCACGTGATAGGGTCCAATGGAAATGTTACTGGCGCCCGCTCGAGCAAATCGATGAATAACGGGATTCAAGTGATCAAGTGATCAAGTGATCAATCCTTAGATTAACCTGGGCGCTGGCACCATACTCTCAGGATCGAGCTGCCGTTGGTGATCCGGCGTGGGAGCCAGGGGCCGCCGGAGAAGCCGGCGCGCTGCAAACTCCAGTGAGCTAGTGACTGGAGGAAGGTGGGGTGTGGTGGTGGTTGTCTCTCAGCGCACCCCCACCCGAGTCTGGCCACTTCCTCTAAGACCGCTGGGCGGATGCAGGGTTCGCGCTGACGCTCTGCACCATTGTTAGAGGCCCGCACCGGGCGCTCTCTGGGGTCGGAGCCAGCTGGGATCCAGTTCTATCTCCTCATAATCTAAATAATGAATAAAAATGATCTGCAAGAATGATTAATAGATTTTTCAGCTGGTGGCTATATTAGATGGAATTATGCTATCTGGTCTATAAAAAATTCCCCAAATAATAGTAATAATAATAATTGTTGTTTTTTAATTTGGTGGCCACATCCTGTGGTGCTCGGGAACTACTCTCGCTTGGTGCTTGGTTCACAGCTTGACTAAGGCTGTGTCAGTATTTGAACCAAGGAGGACCTCACACAAGGCAAGCACATTAAGCCCTGTACCATCTCTCCAAACCATAATTTTATTTTTTTAAATAGTTCTTTATTTCAAGTACTGTGATTTAAAATACTGTTAATGATAGGTTTTCATGTGCATGATGTTCCAACACCAAAACCACACCTCCCAACAAAGTGTCCTAGCTTACCATGTTAAGGTCAGTTCTCAGGCTCTGTAATCCATAGGGTTTGTTTGTTTGTTTGTTTATTTGTTTAAATCTTGCAGGGTGTGGGGGGAACCACCACCCAGCTGTGTTCTTGCCTCTGCCCTCAGGGATTCCCCTGATGGGGCTTGGTGAACAATATATATGGGGATGCTGGACATTGAACCTGGCTTGGTGGCATGCAAGGCAAGCACCCGACCTCTGGGCTATCTCACTCCAAAGTTTTAATGCGATAATTATTTGTCATACAGAGAAATTAAAAAGGTGTTTTGAAACTGGCATAAGAACCACATGGATCTAGCTCTTAAGGATCTAGGGTTTTTTTTTTGTTTGTTTGTTTTTTGGGTCATACCTGGTAATACTCTCAGGGGTTACTCCCAGCTTTGCATTCAGGAATTACTCTTGGCGCTGCTCAGGGGACCATATGGGACACCGGGGATCAAAACCCAGGTCAGCCTCATGGAAGGCACATGCCCTCCCTGCTGTACTGTCACTCCAACCCCCATCTGGATTTCTTTCCCACTATCCTCAGTGAGTTGTTTTCTTATCTTATGGTGAAGATGGACAACCTGCTCCATGCTAGGCAGAAGGGAAAAGAGAAAATGTTTCCTCATCCTCTCACCCCACTATATACATCTTTATACAGATGTTTACCAGAAATAGAACAGACTGAGATGTTTACATCTCATATGACAGGCATAGATACAAAGGTAGCTCGAAAAATGTATTTACTTATGTGGAAGGCAGTGACCCAGCTAAAATTCAGGCTTCTGTTACAATGGAAAAGGAAAGAAGAGGTATTAGGAGACACCTGGCAGTTAATTTACAATTGTTGAAACACATAATGAACTTTCTATTTTTCTCAGCATATATATTAAATGGATACATATGTATAAGTTTGGGGGGTGCAGCGGGCAGTGCTGGGGGCTTTTCCTGACTGTACTCAAGAGGGCTCCTGGTGGTGCTTGGGAAACCTGCTGTGAGAGGAACTAACCTGGGCGCCCTGCATGTAAAGCACATGTTTCAGCTCTTTGAGTTCTCTCTCTGGTTTTGTTTTCCTCAGTATTTAAAACTGAACCCACTTAGCAACTAGTTTTTTAAATTTTTTAATAGTGGGGAAACATCAGTAATGCAATTTTACTTTGAAAAGTTATAGTAAAATTATGAAAATATCTGATCTTACATTTAAGAAGTGTTAGGTCACATCAATTATTCATGTACAGGTTTTGCATTCAGAATTCTATTATTCATATACAGTTACTTCATGAATGAGTTAGGGTCTCATTATTAACTGGATATTATTCAACAAGAAAAATAATATAAAAATGGAATGTTCTTTGTTCCATTTGTCTTTTTCTATGTGATCCTAGAGAAAAGCTCTAGGAAAATATCGCTTTTACCAGGAGTCTCGCATAGGCTTTAGATAGTCAAATTATTGTCCTCTAACTCTGCAAGCCTACTGTCAAAATTCCCATTTCATGTCATAACTTTCACTGACCTAGATCTCTTAGAACCTTATTTGTCATGGACTTTGAATGTGATAGTAATAATTTTCCGACACCACTTAAACTATCTTCATGAAACTTGTAACACAAGATTTGAAACCCTAATTTGCAATAGATTTTTATTACCAGGTGTTCACAATTTATAATCTACTAGAGACTTATCTACTGATGGGCAGAAACAGACACTATTTTAACTATATGTAAAAGATAGGATATTTCACATTTTATAGAATTAAGTAGGGGCATACAATCACAAGTATGTGATCACAATGTCTGGTCTGTACAAACATATTGATGGTTTCTTATACAGTGAGCTCAAATGGCACAATGGAGATTTAATAATCCCCAATGACTTTCGTCTAAGAATATATTCATCCACCATATTTAGAGAGTGAGCTCCAACAAGAAACAGAATAGATTATTCAGTGTATGCTTAGGACAGGCTCAAACAGAGGTACAGAAAAATTTGAAGTAAGTATTGTCTGTAGGTGCTGTTGTGGTGGGTTTGGGGTAGACTAGTAGAAACCTACCGTGTTCTAGAAACTCAGAAAGTGAATTCAAGAACAGAAACTGGCCAGTCTCACACATAATAATCCAAAAAAAAATCATGACTTTATCAATACCATTCCCATATATGGACTGTAATGGTCAATATAATTAGTGCCGGCTAAGGGAGCAGGCATGGGGATGGGGGCTGGGTAGGAAATGAAGGTCTGTTGGATGGGAGCACACAGGTGGTGAGACTGGTGTTGAATGATGAATCTTTCTAACAACTGTATTGTGAACAACTTTGTATTTTATAAATCAAGGTGTTTAAATAAAGTTAAAAAATAAAAAGGAATAAAAATTTGGGATGTTTGAATGCATATTAATAAGTGTCCAGCTCATTTTTTTAATTGATTTTTTGTCCCCACCCAGTGCTGCTCAGGAGTTAACCCTAGTTCTCAGCTCAGAAATTGCTCTTGGAGGGAATCTGGGGAACATATGTAGCGAGAGGTTGAATCCACATTGGCGATGTGGAAGGCAAGCACCTACCAGGTGTACGGTTACTCTGACCCCAATAATTGGACAATTCATTGATAAGTATTTCAGTACTATGAAGATTCTTGTTTTTATAGTCAAACTAATATATACAAATTTTAGATAACTACATTTTGGATGAAGACTTTTTTTGATCTTGCAAGTTGAACTGCAAGAAGGATGTTTAAGCTACACACAGACATACACACATGTGAGAGTGAGAACAAAGTCTTAAATTTCATTTATGAAACAGAAAACTTAGAAAACATAAGCAAGTTACAAGTGACAACAGCATTTTAGAGCTCTAATTTAAATCTAGAATTATTTGCCTCCAAGGCCTATGCTCCTTGTTCTTGAAACATGTATCAAGGTTTTGATCAATTTACTTTTTAATGTTGTCATTGTTAATGGAAAATACAGGGGACACATAATATTTCTTTATGTTTACTTTAGCTTAAATCAGGCCTGAACTTTTCTAGTAGACTGGAGACTTATTTCTTTATGTATTTCTCAGGACCTATGCATATAAATTAGGATGCTTTCAGCTACAAGTAACTGAAATTATTGATGTAACTTACTTTTGGACAAGTGATGATCAAAATGTGATCCCTGGATCAGCAATATTAGCATTACTAGGGAATTTGTCAAGAATGCAGATTCTCCTTTTTCAACCTGAAAACATGAATCAGATTTGTGGAAACTAGAGTAGTTCCCAACAAGCCTTCCCCCATTCTGACAAATGTTAAAACTCGATTATTAGGCTAATGTCTCAGTTGATGAAGATTTCATGTTCTAATCAAGCACCAAGTATAAAAAAAAAGGGATCTCTGAATGCAGTAGAATCAGGCTTAGATTTTATTTCTCAGTGAGCTTTCTGTCTTTCACTTCATGTTGATTTTTCCTCAGGCTGACTCCCCTCAGGGTCACAATACCCAGGGGGTTTGTATATTTCAGAGCATGGAGAAAACTTTGGTAAAAATTCTCCCAACACACTTGCCCTCAAGTTTCACATATAGTTCTGCCACCGAATTATATCATCAATTTATTATAAGTTGTGTAGGAACAACCTGACTAGCTGGAGCCAATCAAGACATATCTCCCGCCAAATGACCATATGAAGTAGGAAATACATTGAATAAAAAGTAACCTTCATGTTGAAGGAAGAATTCTACCAAGTGGGTGGTGTGTAGCAAAGAAACCTATGCTTTATTCCCATTAAACATAATAAATAAAGCATTGGCTGCCTAGGGTGTCAACGCCAGTCGTGAACCTGGTTGATTAACACTGTAGAAAATTATTAGCTACATGAAAACTTTGATTTGGAATCTGTACATTTGCTTCAATAATGTTCTAATTTGTTGACCTCTTAAAATTCCAGAGATAACATTTTTAAGTTTTGTTGATTATGATCTAACATTTAGAATAATAATAAAGAGTCCTTTAGTAGCCTCATTTAGAATTGTTTCATCTATTTTAGCTAAATATCCTACATTTTCTATGAGCACTCTGAGATACTTATAATTAAAAGGATAGTACAAAATTATGATTAAATATGTATTTTACTTCTACAATTCTTTGTGATTCTTCAAATGACAGGTATTAAAGGAAATTCTGCTCATTGCTCTCTTTGTTATCTTTTCTATAGCAAAAAATGAATTTTAAATAATGATTTTTTCAAAAAGAGAGAAAATATGAATTGAGGAGTAGATTGCTTTGATCACTGCTTGCTGAACAACACAGAGAGCTGTTTGAAGATAGGTAGGAATACAACAAATATTTAATTTTGCTTAATTTACACATGAAGCTATCGGTTGAGAAATTAGTAATTACTAAATCCTCAACTCAACAGGACATGAATGCCACATAGCCCTGTGATTGCTTAACTGTAATACAGAATTGATCTCATCAGATACAGTAAATGAATTCATATCTTAACAGTCTGAAAAAATTCACATAGCATGCCTGCATTTCATTGTTGCATTGTTTGCTAGCTCTCCCCAGTTCTCCTATTTCATGAATTTTTCAATTAAATGTTTTTTAATTTATATTCCATATATGATTGAATAAAGATCTAAAAATGTATCTCTCACATTCCTACATATATTTAAACATTATGTAACAGGTGTCCACTGTTGGAGAAGGAACCTTAAGTTGGTCTGGGTTGACTCTATGCCCTCTAACCCCATCTCTGCACTAACCTGTCCAGGGTGATACTGGTAAATCAATTTACACCTGTGGGCCTTAGATTTTATCAGAAAACGAGCTTAAGCACTCACTATCACGAAATTCCTGCCAGTACTATGATCCTGTTTAAAGAAAGTTATGAGAGGAGGCAACGTAGCGAAGCACGTAGGAACAAATCTCAGCTCAGCTGTTTATTAACTGTGTGACCTTGAGAAAATTATTAAAAAATATCCAAGAGAGTTATATTTTTCAAGGATTAAATAGAGATAACATCAAATACCTCTAAGGTTGTTGGGAGACATTGAGAAGCATATATTGCAAGTAGTTGACATTATTGAGGCTGTCTTCATTATATAATTTAAACAAAGAGGAAAAATTTCTCCCCCAATCCCATTGCTCACCAATAAAAATTGGCTTCAATGTCTCCTGTCTCCACATTCTCAATAACCTTTCTTTCATTAACCCCTTACTGTCAAATACAACAAAAATACAACTGACTGTATTTTTTTACTTTTCTGCACTGCACTAAATACACTTTAAAATCAAATGCAGAGCACTGAAAGTCAACCCCAAAGCTTCTGGCTCAACGGACTTAGACGCTGGACTTCTTAGGGTTGCATAAGCCACTGGTGTGAGGGCCTCCCTGAACAAAGGTTCAAAGTTGATTGACAGCAAGATTACACATTGCTGTTAACTAAAAATATTAAAAAATTTTGGATCATAAAATAAATAATGCTTGGGTACTACGCTTAGAGATCATCCTGATGTAATTGTCAGGTTACAATGACCCATTGTATCTCGTATTTATCTCATATGTAATACACTGAGAGAGAGAGAGAGAGAGAGAGAGAGAGAGAGAGAGGGGGGCTGGTATAAAAGAATACATCTTCATTTCATGATCTTCATGTAATCTAGATGGTACCCACAAGGTCCTTTCTTGTCAAGACCCTGAAGGAATGGTTTGAGGCTCTTCATTTGCCTGAATCAACCAGATGCCATTGGGCTACATTGGCACGTGATAGGGTCCAATGGAAATGTTACTGGTGCCCGCTCAAGCAAATCGATGAATAACGGGATTCAAGTGATCAAGTGATACTGAAAGGGTCACACTACGCCTGCTTGAGAGCAAACTAGTATGATCCTTCCTATAATCTTCCTATAGTCTCAACGTATAATCTTCCTATAGTCTCCTGGTAAATTCTAACTGTCCCACGCTGGTTGCAGTGGGTATAAAGAGGAGCTGTGCCCAATCTAGAAAACATAGAAGTCTTAATATATGTATAATAAGTCAGAAGTTATTCAGAGTTAGGGTGACTTCTGTAACTCCAGACCCTCTAGTAGAGTTTACATAGAAGAGAGATCTCATTAGAATGAAACTTGGTTTAAGTACATGTAAGTAAATTAAGCTGTGAGTGGGTAAAACAGAAAATCTCCAAAGCTAGCTAAACCTGTCATCCAATAATACATGATAACCTCTAAATGTATGTATTGCAAGCCACAATGTTTAAGAGAAGGGAGAGAGAGAGAGAGAGAGAGAGAGAGAGAGAGAGAGAGAGAGAGAGAGAGAGAGAGAGAGAGAGGGCAAAGTGCCTGCCACAGAGGCAGACTGGGGGAGGGGGAAGGGAATCAGGGACATTGGTGGTGGGAAGTGGGCACTGGTGGAGAAATGGGTGCTGGAACAGTGTATGACTCAAACCCAAACATGAGCATATTTGTAATTGTTTATCCCATGGTGGTATAATAAAAATTTTAAAATAAAAAAAAACAGTCCCACATCACCCTGTTTTTTTATTTTTGAGAAGTTTCAAAAATATTTAAGATTTTAGACACTTAGGTCCTTGATAGTGAATTTCAAAATCTCCTCAATCAGAAGAGCAGGTGTGGGCAGTGCTCTAGTTCTGAGAACAGACTCCCAGTAGTCACTGGTGGTTTGTTGCTATACTTCCTTCCTCTTAAAGCACTTAATCAGTTTAGCTTCTTTTCCAATTTCAATGTCAACTTAGCATTATTCAGTTATCCCAACTTTTCTTGCTTTCGAATGAATGTGATTTTCCCTTGTTCTAACCCTATTACTTAGTGCAGGGTGGAAGTTCTAATACCTTCTGACATCCTATTTGCCTTCCGAGACATTTATGGTTCTGTATCTTGGACTTGTATTGTTCTTCTTTTTCTAAGCTCAACTTCTCCCAGCAGAAGAAAAAAAGTGACATTTTTCAGAGCAAAGATTATATCCTACTTGCCACCTACAGAGTGAAATTTAACTAAAACCGATCACGCAGGGAGAACACCACAATCAGCTTCTTCCAAATTCCAGCATGATTAGCAGTAACATATGTTTGATTCCAAATATTTCACTTGTAATAGATAAGTTCATTAAGATGACTTTATGAACTTTCTGAGTTGAGGCACTGATTCAAGCACTTAGTCTATATCACATCATGGAACTCATTTAAATATCTCAAGACACCTTGCAATCATCAAATCACTTTTTCCCCTTAAGCGGCCCTGCAAGTCAGAGCAGCCACATTTCTCTAGCAGATGAAGGAAAATTGAAGCATGAAAGACAAAATGGGATCTGCAAATAGTGATAACTTGGCTTCTTCCCTTCCTATCTGGATGCCCTTAATGTCTTTTTCTTCCCTGATTGCTATGGCAAGTACTTCCAGTACTATATTGAATAGAAGTGGTGAGAGCGGGCAGCCTTGTCTTGTCCCTGATCTTAAGGGGAAGGCTTTCAGTTTTTCCCCATTGAGAATTATGCTCGCTGTGGGCTTGTAGTAGATGGCCTGGATTATCTTGAGGAAGGTTCCTTCAATCCCCATTTTACGGAGAGCTTTCATCATGAACGGGTGTTGAATCTTGTCAAATGCCTTCTCTGCATCTATTGATATGATCATATGGTTTTATTTTTCTTTTTGTTGATATGATGTATTATGTTAATTGACTTGCGGATGTTGAACCATCCTTGCATTCCCGGGATGAATCCCACTTGGTCATGGTGTACAATCTTTTGATGACTCTTTGGATTCTATTGGCTAGTATTTTGTTGAAGATCTTAGCATCTGTATTCATCAGGGAGATTGGTCTGTAGTTTTCCTTTTGTGACATCTTTGTCTGCTTTGGGTATCAGGGTGATATGTGCCTCGTAAAAGCTATTTGGGAGTATTTCTGTTTCTTCAATTTGCCGGAAGAGCTTAAAAAGAATTGGTAGTAGGTCCTCTTTAAAGGTTTTGTAGAATTCACTGGTGAATCCATCTGGGCCTGGGCTTTTGTGTTTGGGGAGACTTTTGATTACCGATTCTATCTCCTCGATGGAGATAGGTTTGTTGAGGTATTCCAAATCTTCTTGTTGCAGAACTTGGGAAGCTATAGGAATTCAGGAATTTGTCCATTTCTTCTAGGTTCTCTTGTTTCGTGGCATACAGGCTCTCATAGTAATCTCTGATGATCTTTTGAATTTCTGTGTTTTCAGTTGTGATGTCTCCTTTTCATTTCTGATTCTATTTATTTGGGTTCTCTCTTTTCCTTTTCTTACAAGTCTTGCAAGTGGTTTGTCAATCTTGTTTATTTTTTCAAAGAACCAGCTTTTGGTTTCGTTGATCTTCTGGATTGTTTTTTTGACATTCCATCTCATTGATTTCTGCTCTAAGTTTTATTATTTCTTTCTTTCTGCTTGGGTTGGGCTCCTTTT
>JAJIBD010003822.1:0-99377 GCA_021461705.1 Cryptotis parvus | reverse complement strand
CCCAGGCCTCTGCTGAAGGTGGAACTACAACCCCCAGAAGTCTGAGCGGAAGCGGGAAGTAAACCGACGTTTTGAACTCTCACACCAGCCTGTCTCCGCCTCAGGTATTCTCCCTGGTGTGTGTGGCTAGCTTGGCAGGGGGCCGCTCACGCAGCTGCTTATTAATAGAAAAACTAGTAAATTCAACTCCAAGGGAAGGTAATACCCTCAAGAAAAAAAGAAACAGTACACTAGAGGAATCTATCCCCTGAACAACGCCCACACCATGGGGGAAACAACACAGATCCCCAGTTCGAAGAACAGATGAAGGAATCAACCCTGAAGACTCAAAAAAGAATGCTGATGTGCATGATCTTTCTAACAATGAATTTAGAGAAGAAATTGGTAGGATACTTAAGGAGCTAAACGAAAAAATGGAGCATATGTCCAATAAAATACAGGAGAAAATAAAGGAAGCAGTTGAAAGGGCAGTCAATAAATTACGGGAGGAAATGAGAGCAGAAATGAGAACCATGCAAATAGAAATATCATCGCTTAAAAACTCAGTAGATGAAATGAAAAACACAATAGGGGCTCTCAACAGTATGATGACAGCAGCGAAAGAGAGAATCAGTGAGACTGAAGATGAGCTGCAGAAAGCACTCAGAGACCTACATAAAATGGAAAAAGACCGGAAAATGGATCAGAAATGGAACAGAGAACAGTGGGATGAAGCCAGGCAGAACAACCTAAGAATCGTGGGAGACCCAGAGAGACAGGAAAGTAACCCCAAGGAAATTAAAGCAGTTAAAAATATCCTGGCTGAAAAGTTTCCCGAGTTAAAGGACGAAGGCATCCAGATCCAAGAAGCCCGACGCATACCAGCAAGAAACCCCAATAGAAAGACCACAAGACACATGCTAGTCAAAGTAACTGATGCCATAGACAGAGACATAATTCTTCAGGCAGCAAGATCAAAGAAGGATATTGTATACAAAGGAGCATCCATTCGACTTTCAGCAGACTTCTCAGAAGACACCCTCCAAGCCCAAAGGCAGTGGTCAGATATAGTAAAAAAACTTAATGAAATGAATGCCTCAGCAAGAATTCTTTATCCAGTTAAACTCTCACTCAGGTTTGAAGGACAGATATGCAACGTCTTGGATAAACAACAGCTTAGGAACTTTGTAAAATCAAAACCAACCTTAAAAAGAAGGATTGAAAGATCTGCTATAAGACGAGACATAACCCAAAAAGAGCAAACAACCTATACAGAAAAATGGCACAAAAATCCCATAACAATAATCTATCTCAATGTCAGTGGTCTAAATGCACCAGTTAAGAGACACAGAGTGGCAAAATGGATCAAAAAATTGAATCCGACATTCTGCTGCCTTTAAGAAACACACCTGAACAAGTGGAGCAAAGACAGGCTCAAAATAAAAGGCTGGAAAACAATCCTTCGCTCAAACAACCCATCCAAAAAGGCTGGGGTAACCATACTGTTATCCGACAACATAGACTTCAGGCTGAAGAAGGTCAGAAGGGACAGTGAAGGTCACTTCTTAATAGTCAAGGGATGCATATATCAGGAAGTAATCACGCTATTAAACATATATGCACCCAACGAGGGGCCAGCAAAATACCTAAAACAACTGCTAATAGACTTCAAAGAAGACATTGACAGCAACACAATTGTAGTTGGAGACTTCAACACTGCTCTATCAACCCTGGATAGATCAACAAGATTGAAACTCACCAAGAAAATACTGACCCTAAACAAAGAGATGGAAGAAAGAGATATGGTAGACATATACAGGGCGTTTCATCCCCCAAAAGCTGAATCCAGTTTCTTCTCCAGTGCACATGGAGCATACTCCAATAGATCACATGCTGAGCCATAAATCATACCTCCATAAAATCAAGAAGATAGAAATTGTGCCAACTATTCTTTCAGACCATGATGTGTTGGAAAATAGAAGTAAATTGTACACAAAAAACGGAGACCAATACCAAGTACCTGGAAACTAAACAGCTCACTGCTGAACAACCAGCAAGTCATAAAAAGAAATCAAAGAGGAAATCCAAACATTCCTGGAAACAAATGAGACTGAAGACACGAATTACTGGAATTTGTGTGATACAGCAAAAGCAGTGTTAAGAGGCAAGTTCATAGCTCTTCAAGCATTCATCAGAAAAGAAGAAAAGGCCATCACAAACAGTCTGACTTCACATCTTAAGATCTTAGAGAGTGATCAACAAAAGGAGCCCAACCCAAGCAGAAAGAAAGAAATAATAAAACTTAGAGCAGAAATCTTGGGGTGCGCGGAGACGAAAGAACACACACAGGGGTCAGGGGGGTGGAGAAGCCAGAAGGGCACAAGGGTCGGTCCGGGTTGAAACCAAGGCAGTTTGCCTTGGTTCCCATTGATGGAGTTTTCGCTCTTCCCGGGGGCAGCTTGGGGTCTGAGATGGAATGTCAAAAAATAATCCAGAAGATCAACAAAACCAAAAGATGTTTCTTTGAAAAAATAAACAAGATTGACAAACCACTTGAAAGACTTGTAAGAAAAGGAAAAGAGAGAACCCAAATAAATAGAATCAGAAATGAAAACAGGGACATCACTACAGAAACCACAGAAATTCAAAAGATCATCAGAGATTACTATGAGAGCCTGTATGCCACAAAACAAGAGAACCTAGAAGAAATGGACATATTCCTGAATTCCTATAGCCTCCCAAGTCTGCAATAAGAAGATTTGGAATAACTCAAAAAACCTATCTCCATCGAGGAAATAGAATCGGTAATCAAAAGTCTCCCCAAACACAAAAGCCCAGGTCCAAATGGATTCACCAGTGAATTCTAACAAACCTTTAAAGAGGACCTACTCCCAATTCTTTTTAAGCTCTTCCAGCAAATTGAAGAAACAGAAACACTCCCAAATAGCTTTTATGAGGCACATATCACCCTGATACCTAAAGGTGACTTAGATGTCACAAAAAAGGAAAACTACAGACCAATCTCCCTGATGGATACAAATGCTAAGATCTTCAACAAAATTCTAGCAAATAGAATCCAAAGAGTCATCAAAAAGATTATACACCATGACCAAGTGGGATTCATCCCTGGAATGCAAGGATGGCTCAACATCCACAAGTCAATCAACATAATACATCATATCAACAAAAAGAAAAATCAAGACCATATGATCATATCAATAGATGCAGAGAAGGCATTTGACAAGATTGAACACCCGTTTAAGATAAAAAGCTCTCCATAAAATGGGGGATTGAAGGAACCTTCCTCAAGATAATCCAAGCCATCTACTACAAGCCCACAGCGAGCATCATTCTCAATGGGGAAAAACTGAAAGCCTTCCCCTTAAGATCAGGGACAAGACAAGGCTGCCCGCTCTCACCACTTCTATTCAATATAGTACTGGAAGTACTTGCCATAGCAATCAGGGAAGAAAAAAGACATTAAGTGCATCCAGATAGGAAGGAGGGAGGTAGCCAAGTTATCACTATTTGCAAATGACATGATATTATAAATGGAAAATTCGAAACTCTACTAAGAGGCTCCTAGAAATAATACATTCCTATAGTAGAGTGGCAAGGTACAAAATCAATACCCAAAAGTCAATCGCCTTCCTATATGCAAACAGCAAAAGAGAAGAAAGGAACATTAAAGAAACTATCCCATTCATAATAGCACCACAGAAAACCAAATACCTAGGAATCAGTTTCACAAAGAATGTAAAGGATCTCTACAAAGAAAATTACCAAAACGTTACTTCAGGAAATAAAAGAGGACCTGAGGAAATGAAGACACATTCCCTGCTCATGGATTGGAAGGATTAACATTATCAAAATGGTAATACTCCCTAGAGCTTTATACAGATTCAATGCAGTCCATATAAAGATACCCATGATGTTCTTCAAAGAAAATGAACAAACACTCCTGAAATCCATATGGAATAATAAACCCCCACGAATCGCTAAAGCAATCCTTGGTAAAAAGAAGATGGGAGGTATCACTTTCCCCCAACCTCAAGCTCTACTACAGAACAGTTGTAATTAAGACAGTGTGGTATTGGTATAGAGACAGACCTGTAGACCTATGGAATAGAACTGAATATCCTGAAACACACTCAAATATACAACCACTTAATCTTTGATAAAGGAGCAAAAACTATTAAGTGAACAACGAAAGCCTCTTCAACAAATGGTGCTGGGAAAACTGGGCAGCTCTGTGTAAAAACATGAACTTATACCTCCTTCTAACACCAGGTACAAAAGTCAGATCAAAATGGATTATAGATCTCAACATCAGACATGAATCTATAAGCTACATCGAAGAAAACATAGGAGAAACGCTCTACGACATCGAAACTAAAAGTATCTTTAAAGACGTCACACCAATGACCAAGCAAATGGAAGCAAAGATAAACAAATGGGATTATATAAAATTGAAAAGCTTCTGCACCTCAAAAAGAAACAGTGACCAAAATACAAAGACAATCCACAGAGTGGGAAAGGATATTCACCCAATACCCATCTGACAAGGGGTAATATCCAGGATATATCAGGCACTGGTAGCACTTCACAAGAAAAACATCCAACCCCATCAAAAAATGGGGAGAAGAAATGAACAGAAACTTCCGAAAAGAAGAAATTCGAATGGCCAAAAGGCATATGAAAAAGTGCTCTTCATCTTTAATCATCAGGGAGATGCAAATCAAAACAACAATGAGGTACCATCTCACATCGCAGAGACTGGCACACATCCAAATCAGCAAGAACATCTGGTTCTGGCATGGATGTGGGGAAAAAGGGACTCTCATCCACTGTTGGTGGGAGTGCTGATTGGTCCAGACCTTTTGGAAAATATGGGAATTCCTCCGAAAACTAGATATTGAGCTCCCATTTGATCCAGCAATAGCACTCCTGGGAATATAACTGAGAGACCAAAAAAACACATAGCAGAAACACTATCTACTTCTTTATTCATCTCTGCTCTACTCACAATAGCTAGAATCTGGAAGCAACCTAAATGCCCGAGAACAGAGGACTGGCAAGAAACTGTGGTTCATCTACACTATGGAATACTATGCAGCTGTCAGAAAAGATGAAATTATGAAATTTACCTGCAAATGGATGGACATGGAGACTATCATGCTGAGTGAAATTAGTCAGAAGGAAAAGGACAGATATAGAATGACTGCATTCATTAATAGGATATAAATAGATACCAGTGTTTTACTAAATGTGGGAAATGGTAATGGCAGATTAAAACTCACCATTGAATATACACAAAGAGACTTAAGTGATAAACTCTAAATATCTGCAGAGGTAGCCACAATGTGTAAAATAAGAGGGAGATAGATGCAAAGACAGAGAGAGACAGGGAGAGAAAGAGGGAAACGGGAGGTATCTGCTATTGAGGCAGCCTGGGGGTGGGCGGTAGGGGTGGTGTACATTGTTGGTGGAAATAGGGCACTGGTGGAGGAAGGGGTGATGGAATACTGTATTACCATGAACCAATTATGAACACCTTTGTAATTGTATGTCTCATGGTGGTATAATAAAAAAGTACAAAATAGTAAAAAAAATAAAAAACTGAAAAAAAGTATTTAGTGAAATTGACTTATAAATTACCTTCCAATTTCTTTTATGTTTTATCATTGTTGGTTGAATGTCATGGAGGAGTCAGGAAAGTTGTACCCAGGGTAAGTGTGCATAACTGGTTGTGTCACACAAAAAAGAAAAATGAATTTGGTATGGGCTCACCTAAGTCTGTGCTACCAAATATCTTTTGTCACCAGATAGTAGAAAGGTTTGTTATTGATGTCATTAACACTCCCCAGAAGGGATTGGAAGGGCATGGTTTGGAGAAAACATTCATTCTTCTTGACCTCTCCACTGCTATGCCAGCTTAGGGTTGAATCTGGCATGTGTCAAGTGTGTATCTCATCCCTAAGGTGAGTGACTCAGAAGTTGAACTCTGTTTTGGTTCCTTTGAGTGACGTTAGTCAGAACAAGCAAGACTTCAGGTTAGTTGGTAAAGCACATCATGATTTTCAGTCATCTGTTTGAACCTACTTAATGTCATTATTATGTTTAGAAATAGCTGATTATCCTCACAAAAACTCTGTCAGTGATGGATAGAGGGAAGCAGCAGTGCCGAGCTTGCCCCTTTGCTAATCTAATGGAATCTGTGCATGGTGGTCATATTTAAGGGGATGCCTGTTTGAAAAGTTCTGAAATTTTGTTCTGGAGAACTGAGAATCTCCATTGAAAGCACAGAATCTCTGATTGGAGAGACTGTAATTACATTCAGTGATTAACTGCTGTCCACACATAAGCTTAGTCATGAAAAATGAAATGGGATCTGAGGAGCATCTGGTCCTGCATAATTTTACATAGATTGAGAATATGAATATGATCATTTGTGTTGAACCAGGTGATCATGCTTGAGTTTAATAATCAGAGATTTCAGTTAAAATTACCCTTAGGTTTGCCAGAAGTCTTTACTATTGGTATGAAAATGACACTATACTATCCACATTACTTGGAATACTTTTGGTATTATTCTTATTGAAACATAATTCACATTGCCTACAGTTCACCATAAAGTAAACAATGTATTCATTGAGTTGCATACCATTTAAATGACTAAGAATTTTCATTACTTAAAAACTACCTCAGATAGCTTAATAGCCACTCCCGTCAACCACAATCACAAGCAAACATTAATCTCATTTTGTTTCTATGTATTTGTCATTTTGGAAATTACATCTAAATGGCAGTATTATAGGTTTTGTGTGTGTATGTGTGTGAGAGAGAGAGAGAGAGAATGCTTTTAAGGTTCAGACAGGTTCTAACATACATCAGTGAGTCATCCCATTTTATGGCTAATAATCTTTGATACCGATATACTATGTTTTGTTGATCTAATTGCCAGTTGATAGACATCCTCAGTGTTTCCATTTGGGTCTGTTATGATTAGCACTGCTGTGCCATATATAAGTTTTTCTTTGAACACATACTTTAATGTTCCTTGGTGCGTACATAGGCATGAAGTTACTGTGTCAAATAATAACCCCTATATTTAGCCTTTTGATAACAACTACACTATTTTCAAACTAGCCATATAATTTTATACTTCCTTCAGCAGCGTGCCAAAATTATAATTTCTCCAGGTCAATTAATTTGTTCAGTTTTCAAATCAGTCTTTTTTTTCACATCCAGTAATAGGGAATATATGCATTTTGATACATAGTAATAACATTTGGCATTTTAAGAATAAATTATTCTTTCATTTTATCCTTTTCTGCCAAAGTTGATTTTGATCACCAAATCTTGCTCATGATGTAATGAATTCAGTAGAATTCTCTGGGTCTAACCAGATAACATGAAGAAGGAGAGATGTTTACAGATGGAATCCACATTTTACATATATCTTGTGGCCAGAGTTCAAGAGAAGTTTGACTAAAACTCTAATAAAAGGATAGAAGATAATGTGTGGGTGTTTCTGGCCAGTACTTCTTTTTTTTCTCTCAGTGCAGTTCTGCCCCTCGAGGTGTTGCAGGTATTGCAGGTGTGGCTGCAGTGCCTGGCTGCATTGACAGGTGACAGACAGGAGACAGGTTTGGCTACACCCAGGGCTCTGCCCCGTGGACTCTGGTTGGTTGATGGCATGAACCTAGAGCCATGGCAGAGCCTGGCAAGCTACTCGTGGTGTATTTGATATGCCATAAACAGTAACAATAATGGACCTCGTTCCCAATGAATGGAGATGTTACTGGCGCCCGCTTGAGCTTTAGCAGTTCTGCCCTTGCCGTTTACTATGTGACAATGGAGAGACCTGAAGTCAGCTCATAGGAAGACAGCCATGACTGGGTATCTTGTTCTCATCTTGGTAAACTTGTCTTTAAAATGAAAATAATAATGTACTGAATGCAGTGGTAAATAAAAGACAACCATTTCTAACTTGGGAGCTGTCAGGGAAACAATAGATGTACCTCAAGATAACCAACATAATCTGATGGCATGGGAGAAGGCATCACCCAGTCAAGAAATATCATCTGTGGCCTTAATAAGAGCACAGTGCTAGAGCTGGAGATATAGTAGCAGTTAAGATGCATACCTTGAATGCAGGCAACCCCATTTCTATTCCCCAGTACTACATAGTTCTTCCGAGCATCACAATATGTGACCCTAGAAGCCCCCAGCACCTTCTGGTGTGGCCTGGATCATCCCTGCCTTTCAGGGCTCAGAAAATACTACATCCTTGCATTGAACCTCTGTCCTGATTGCCCTGGCATTGTTGGTTGCAGCTTCCTGTTCTCCTGGGCTCTGGTGTTCTCATTCACCCCTGCTCAAAAGAGAACACACATTGTTAGATGCAAAACTAGAAGGCCTAGAAGGCTTGTACTCTACTTTTTTCATATTGAAAATCAGGAATTATATCTCATTCTGGAAAAAAAAAATGAAATGAGAAGTCCTGGGGTCTTGGTCAATAGAATATTCTCTTTCGTGTTTCATTCATTCCCTCCCCTCTCTTCTGCCACACAGCACCTATTCTATTGTTTTGTGTAAAGCAGAGGTTGATTACAGTAGATGTTTTTAGAGAATGTGAAACAAACTGGCAAGGAAAGAGGGATGGAGGAGGACTGGGTAGCAAAAATGGAGCAGAGCTACAGATTGGATGTGACTGAGGAGCACTGACTGGGCTCTGGACAGATCAGAAAAGTCATCCGTGAAATTTCCATTTCTGCATATATTTCTATTTCCTCTGTGCAGTGGGTGAATAAACAACTGTCACCAAAACACATGCCACTCACAAGATTTTCCTTTTAAGAAAGCATTTTCACAATTAAGTCAGAGTTTCCCTCACCTAAGGCATAAATACTTTTTTTAAAATCTCTGCTTTATCTCACATTCAGCTCAATGCCACTACAATAGCATGTAGATTATTTCGTCATCAATCTAGGGGGAAAGCCAGAAAGAGCATGTAAATTGATTTTGTATGTGATTAGACATTGATTTAGATCTTTTACAGAAATGTTTTATTTAACCATTGCTACTTTTACTTTTCTCTCTGCCATCTTCTTTGTTCAGGGAAAAAAGTCTGTTTTTAGTATCTATTTGCCAGCATTTTTATAGTGAATTAGACAAAGTTTATAGCCATGTGTCTTAACCCACTGCTTTCTCTTTGGTTATGGGCCAAATAAGATAGAAAGCTCTCGCCTTAGACCTTTTGAAGGGAATACATTGTGCACACTTACTCTTGGACCAACATTTTTCCAAGGTAAATATTATCACTGTACCAAGAGTGGGGCAGGCTCTTCATTAGGATTTGCAAGTTGCAGTCGTCCAGCCCAAAAGCTGAATTGGTTCTTCTACAAACCAAGAAGGAGAGTGGGAAAAAGGAGAAAGTAGAGCTGTTAGTATACCCTGCAGCCTGTCCTAACTGTGTTAGCAAGAAGGAAACAGCATCTTGGAACTCAATCTATACTACACATATGTGGGAAAGGGACGGAGCAGGGAAGCTGTATTCTGTGTATGTTATTCTCACATTCAGATAAACAAAAGCTTATGTGATCTGATTATAAACAAAGCATTTTTCCTTTAAGAGGAAAGAGTTACTATAACTCTCTGGAGTTATAGTAAAATATATATCACCCAGGTGTGGGGGGGCAAGGAGGGGTGAAACCATCATTAATGTCTGCTAATAAAGACTTTTCAGATGTAGGCAATCTTAAATAAATCCATAAACTTTTATAAAAATACTGAAAAATAAACCTTTGGTAGGTTGTAGAGAACTTGTTTTTTTTTTTGGAATATCATATTTCCATATTCCCTAGTGCCTCTTTTGGAGATATGTGATGAGAGAAGAGAGAGAGAAAGAGAGAGAGAAAGAGAGAGAGAAGAGAGAGAAGAAAGGAGAGAGGAGAGAGAATTGCAAGAATGAATAAATGAGAAAGAAAATGTACACCAAAGTGAAGTCTGTATTCTTCCGGGCACTTTATGAGTCATGAGCTTAGTAGAAATAAAGGGTTTAGCAGAATTAGCTATCAGTATTTTAACAGAGATTTCTGTGTCATTTCCATGAAGTGCCCTCTTGCTGCTCAGTCTGTAGCCCAAAGCTGTAGCTGGTGAAATCCCCTCTTCTTTCCTGTAAAGATATTCATGTACACATACACACAGGAATGGAAAATATACGATCCAATTTAAAAGAAAATAAACGTGTCAACTTTCTCTTTTTAGTAGCTAATATATGGCTGACATTACTTAGTCTTTAGCTTGCTAGATGGTGATTTCAGATTGCCATGCAGAGAGGAATGTTTTCCATGGCAATCCCCATCCTGGTTCTCTTCTGAAGGCTGGGTTTGGGAAATGGAGGCTGTACATTAGAGAAGAGTTTTGTGATACTATTCATTCTTTATTCTGACAGAGGGGACATTGTTTGCTCACTGTAATTGGCAAAAATCTGGGCTATGCATACAGAATGACAAAATAGCAGAGCAGTGGGGAATCGCAAATTCCTGAGAGATTGGCTTAAAGATTTTTTTCACGTATTTTAATAGTTTTCATGATTCTAAATGCAAGTTACAATTTTGGGGAAATAATTCCCTTCTATGTGAAAGCTTTCTTCACCTGGCATTGCATGTTTTTACATGAAAAGAAGAAAGAAGTAATTTTTTCTTTAAACTCCATATTTCTAAATACTCTATAACAAGTAACAAGAATGAAATGGAGAACATTTGGACAGGCTTTATAAACACCATCAGTCTGCTTTGAGGTCACTTCTTTTACTTGAACGTTCACATATTGGTATAAAAGAAAAATCACCTTTGCGTGTCATTTGGTGATTCCCAGAAGCAACTATGAACTTGCCTCAGGAAAACAAAAGAAAAGACAAAAAGAGAGGAACCTGACTATCTGTCACATGCTTTGTCTCATGGTATTTCTGTCTGTGGAGCATAATATCTGTCCCTGAATTCATAGTCTCTCCCCATTCATGGGTGACAAACATAAGGGTCCCAGGCACCAACTGGTGACACTCAGGGAAGCACGGGCACAGGAGCATCCTGGGCAACTCTATGGAAAGGAACAAAGCTGATGGCTCGGCCCCATCCTCAGCACCTCTGCCACCATGTGATCCCTGTATCATGGGACAGACAGTGGCCTGATGGTTTGGGGTTAGCTAGCACCGCAAGAATCCAACATGCTGCTGTGTCAGTGAGATGCGCCTTGGACTGTCTTCTTCGCCCACCTGCGAGGACCAATACAGCCACCATTTGGAGGACTTGCTTAAGCAGCCCTTTCAAAAGTATGCTCTGGGCTTGTTCTTGGGTACAGCTCCCTGCCATGCCCCTAAAACAGAAAAGATTAAAAGTTTTGTTTATCATTATGTATATTTGAGAGACCTGCATGTAGCAGCAATCTATAGATATAGATAGATATCTATAGATATAGATATAGATATAGATATAGATATAGATATAGATATATAACAGTATAATACACATGTCTGATCTGTTTCTTGCATAGATCCGTGTAATATACAAACCTGGTCAATTATATATATATGGATACATATATTCACACATAATATCTATAAGCATGATATATGAAATTAGTCTGCCGGATCCAAGTCATAATTTACGCTTGTAAGTCGAGGTCCATCACTTGTGATGTTCAGGTTCTCCTACCCAGGCTCTGTCCTATTCTGGGAAAGGATGTCACGTTTGACTTCAGGAAGCCACATCACGTCTTATCTCTTGCGGCCCTTTTCTGTCACTTAACGTTCTTCAGGTACTTGAACCTTGCATTGATTTTTATGTGCTCTTTGAATTTTACACATACATTGTGATTTAATTTAAAGTATGCTACTCGCATGGCAGAGCCTGGTAAGCTACCGTGTCGTATTTGATATACCAAGTACCAGTAACAATTATAGACCTCATTCCCATGACCTGATGCAATGGTTTGAGGCTCTTTATGTTCCTGGAGCAAGCAGGTGCCCTTGGGCTCTACTTGCATGAGACAGGACATATGGAGATGTTATTGGTGCCCGCTTGAGCACATCGATGAACAAGAATTTTCTTCTGTCTCTCCAAAACAATATACAAAGTTTCCAGAATTTTTATTTAGTCAGCAGGGAGAAATATCTAGCAGTGTATCTGCCGACAGTGTGCCACATCTCTTCAAGTGTAATCATCCTATCCGGTTTGTTAGGCATTCAAATGAATCAGTGCTCACAGCCAGGTGTGTGTTGACAAGGACACTGACACCACCGACTCCTCTTTCGCCTCATGTTCTGAGGAACAGTTCTTTTCCAGTGTCAAAAATGGCGCCATGTGATGACACCTTCTCATCTCGGTCAGACCAATGATGTCGTACTTGATTTTTCATGCTTGCACCATCAGTTCCTAAATATATGCTTCTGATGCCAGTGTACATGCATTGAAAGTACAGACAGTCATTTTAGTCCCTCTTCATTTTGGCAGCCTAGTTTGGCCCTGATATTTTATCAACCGCCGCTTGTTCATCCTTGTTAGTGCTGCCATATTAAGAGCTCTTTCAGGGTTGGAGAAATAAGCATAATTATTACTGGTTTTCTCATATTGAATACACATTGTGACAGCTTTCTAGGCTCTGATGTGCTGGTGGTATATCTGTCTCAGCGTAGCTCGTTCCGGGTCTGGCGGGCTCTGAGAGGGGTGGGTAGAAAATTTCTTGGTAATATGGAGATTAATTGCATGGCTGCAGTGTGGGCACGGCAACAGGGAGAGCTGGTAGCTTCTCTGCCTGATTTATCTGTGTTTCTTTCTTTATTAGTAAGATTAAATAAAAATTTCTTTATTAGCAAGACTAAAATCAAATTTCTCCCAGGCAAAAACAAATAAAACCAGTTTTGAGAAAAAAACTAAAAAAAAAAAAACCTTCCCAGGATATTTCCACAGGTGTCAGAGTTTACTCCTGGTTCTGTGCTCAGGGATCATGACTGTTGGTACTTAGGGAACCTCATGGGTTCTAGGAATCAGATATAGGTAAGCCACATACAAAGCAAGTGCTTTACCTGCTGTTCTGTCTCTTAGAACCTTGAGACCAAATTTCATCCATGTGTTTAACAATTCTGTGGCCCTTAGATCAGAAATTTGCACTTTTGTATATTCCTCAGTGTCCTGGGCCATCCAAAGATTTTCTTCATAAATCATTGTGACTATGTTGTCCTTATTTACAGAAACAAACCATTCCACTTTGTAGACCAGCCACGTTTGGTAGGGAGCTCTGGAATTTTCTTTAGAGGACTATGGAATGCTAGCAGCCTGTGGTGCTAAAGAGGTGATTTCTGCAACAGTGCTCATGTGTGTGACTTCCACTCTCTTCTGTGTTCACAGGATTCCTCATCGCTCTCTACTTTCCCATCTCTGACTTCTTGTATCATCTCTGGTTCACTGGGGCTTACAACAGCCACTTCACAAGATCAGTAGGATTCAGTAGTATCATGGGGCTTATATAGAGTATAAAGGTTATATAGAGTATAAAGGTTCAGATTCAGGTTCTGTCCTTAGTATATTCATATGCAAATTTATGTTTTATTAAATAATAGTACCGGTTGAGGTCATCAAAGTTAAACAAAACCACAAAATGAAAAACTCTCATTATGATTTTGATTAGCTTCAAATTTAAGATAACTTAATACATTTGTTTTATGTTAGCCTATTAAAGTATTAGTATGATATTAAATTCAGTTACAGAAATGCAAAAATAGTGATTATCTGATTAGTGATATAAATATAATGAAAATAATTATTTTCTATTACTGCCCCTTGAGGTGTTACAGGTGTGGCTGTGGTGCCCGGCTGCATTGGCAGGTCGCAGACAGGCGACAGGCTTGTCTACACCCAGGGCTCTGCCCTGTGGGCCTTGGATGGTTGATGGTCTGACATAGAAAAAGACTGGGCCCCCTGGCATGCACCTAGAGCCACGGAAGAGCCTGGCAAGCTATCTGTGGTGTATTCAATATGCCAAAAATAGTAACAATAATGGACCTCATTCCCAATGAATGGAGGCATTACTGGCACCTGCCTGAGCAAATCGATGAACAAAGGGAAGACAAGTGACAAGTGACAATTAATTTCTATTATACATCATAGTGATTTTCATATTTATTTTACCTCCAAATCAAGTATAAATCAATGTTATTTTTCAGAAGTTATCTAAATCATTCACTTTATCAAGAAATTAATTTAAATATCACATAACATGTTAAGTATAAATGTCAAAATAGAGTTAATGTTTGTATTAGACAGATGTGGTAATAGAATCTTTAAAGATAACATCTAAAATAAAATTATTTTACTTAAGTACTGCTTACATATTACTACAAAATAATTAAAGTAGCTTTCATGAAGGCTTGCAAAAAATACAACTTTACAAGTTAAAACAGGTAAAAAACCTTTCAGAAGTCAAGAAAAGATGTTGCAATAATTATTTCTATCTGTTAAAGGGAATCCTGCCATTAGAACAGATGATAGTTAGATATAGATAATATGAGGTCTGGTGAGTTAAAAGATTAAATATAAATGGTTCAGTCACTTGATCAGAAGTGTATGTTATGGATCAGGAACTCTTGTCAGTAGGTGGAATCTAGCACAAATGTGTGGGATTCAGAGGTTATGTAAAACAGAGAAGGGAACAGTGTGCTAATAGTCATCAAAAATGGTAATACCAGCCTAGAATGAACATTGAATATAGGCAAAAGATACACATGATAACCTCTAAATGTATGTATTTCAATCCATAATGTGTAAGAGATGGAAGAGAGAGAGAGAGACAGAGAAGCAGAGAGAGAGAGATAAAGAACTGTCATAGAGGCAGGCTATGGGAGGGAGGAGGAAATGGGGTCATTGGTGGTGGGAAATGGGCACTGGAGGAGGGATGGGTGCTGGAACACTGTATGACCGAAACCCAGACACAAACACTTTGTAATCCTATATCTCATGATGGTACAATAAAATATGTTTAAAAAGAGAATGTCAGAAGCCACTCTAGTGCTTTGCCTCTCTTTCAAAAGTGTCTCCTTTTTTTTTTTTTTTTTTTAAGTATTTTATTATACCACCGTGAGATATACAAACAAAAGTGTCTCCTTGAGTAACCTGCCCTAGCTCAAGGAAGATTAGTGATGACCTTTTTAAATGAATTCTGCTCCAAATGAGTGCTACAGATCTATACACTGTTAATGTCTTTTTGATATTGTTGCAAGCTATAAGTCAAGGGGCTCGGGAGATAAGAGATGCATTCTTTGCATTCATAGGTCCCATCTTCCATCCCCAGCACCATAGAGCCCAGTATGCTTGAATCCTCATGCCTTAGCCCTAAACCATCTAGCTTTTTTGGCCGTTTCACTATGAATGCACCCTGAACCCCCCCCAACCTCACCACACCATGGGTCTCCTGAACCCTGCTTGCATACACCACCCCCACAGATGCATATACAGTTTTTTGTTTTTGCTTTTTTTTAAATTTTGTTACACCACTTTTAGACATACAATTGCAATATGCTCATGCTCGAGTTTTGGTTCCAGTGTTCCAACACCCATCCCTCCACCCAAACCCATCTCTCATCACCAATGTCTCCACCTCCCTCCTCCCTCCCGTACCCCAACTACTTGGCAGGTTCTGTAAATCTTTTCTCTCCTCTCTATCTCCCTCCTGCCTACCTTTCCTACACATCGTAGAATGCAGTACATTAGAGACATAACTGTTTCCACTAATTTGATGGACCACGTGGCGCAAACAGCCGTGCGACTTAGGGGCTTCATGGTCAGATCCGACAGCAAAAATGGCTGCTAATGTGGTGGGTGAGTCTCATCCGGCTGCTTTCGGGACCTCCCAGAATTGATGGGCCAATAATCAAAACCCGTCTGTCCTCCTGGGGGCCTCATAGTCAGCTGAGCTAGGGGAGAGCCAAGTTCCAGTTCCCCAGCTCCATCTGAGGCTCTGCATACTATGGCTGGTCGTCCCAGGGCAGCTCCTGGGTGGGGCCACCGGGCTCAGACAAAATGGAGAGGGGAAGGACCGACCCCAGCTCCATCTTATGAATTCCCGGTATTTCCCTCTTCTGGGAGCTGCCTACCAGGGCTCGAACTCGTTTTGCTCTGTTAATCTAGTCTTGAGTCAGCATCCCTCCCAGGCAGGCTCTAATGTACTGCAGCATCCGGACAGCGAAAATGGTCGCTAATGTGGTGGGTGAGTCTCATCTTGCTCCTTCCGGGACCCCCAGAGGTGATGGGCCAACACCCAAAGCCCATCTGTTCTCCTGGGGGCCCCAATGGTCAGCTAAGCGGGGAGAGCCGAGTTCCAGCTCCCCCAGCTGTGTCTGAGGCTCTGCGTGCTATATCAACCTCTCCAGTCTGATGCAAATAGAATGATCGTTGAAGTGTACAATGAGAAAGATCCTGAAAGGACCTGGTGCTAAAATATATTGTGTCTAAGATTAAACTGCAGCGGCAGAGCCGCCATGAGCCTGCACATCCATGGATCTGGAGTGTCTGCCTTGCGGTGGTTGGCTGTGGTGGCTGGAGCTCAGGGCTACACCCACTGAGCCTGGAGGCTGTGGACTGGGCGGAGGCCCCCAATCCTTACTCCATGTCTAGCAGGCGTGGCCTCCTGCATGTGAGCAGGCCCTAGGAGTCATGTAGGACACGACCAGGCGCTGGCCGAGCCTTTTGCCTTTCCCCTGGGAACTCCATAGGGCTGCTCACCATGAGGCTGAGCTGTGCAGCCGTGGAACTGGAGTCTCTGTCTTGCGGAGGTTGGCTGTGGTGGCTGGAGCTCAGGGCCACACCCACTGAGCCCGGAGGCTGGGGACTGGGCGGAAGCCCCCAATCCTTGCTCTGAGTCCAGAAGGCGCGGCCGCCTTTGTGGCAAGCAGGCCCTAGAAGCCATGTAGGACACGACCAGGCGCTGGCCGAGCCTTTTTGCCTTTCCCCCAGGAACTCCATAGGGCCGCTCACCATGAGGCTGAGCTGCGTAGCCGTGGATCTGGAGTCAGTTTTGAAATACAAGTCATAGTGCCATTTCTCCTATTGATTGTCCTTTTTATTCAACAAACAGTGATGTCTTTCTGAAAAGTTATAGTTTTCTTAACTCGGTAAAGTTTCTTAGCATTTAATTCACTTATATTCTTAGGTACTGGGGCACTATTTATACTATCTTATTTGACCCATTAGTTTTCATGTTATGAATTTCCTATTTCTTTTTGCCCAGTAAACATTTTCACATGCATTATATCCAATGCAGCTGAATCATTTTAAACTGGTTTAAATCAGCATCAGTATTTTCCAGCATTACTGATATTTGACTCTGTTTATTACTAATTTTGATATTTAGGTGTCATTATCATAGCTACTGTTTATAAAGAATAAGGTTCCAATAAAAGCCCAGGGAAGCATTTCAGTAGATATAGTCTAAGGGAGAGTAATGCACATGAATGAAAATCTTTCACATATAGTGATATATGTACTAGAGATCTCTGAAATGTAACTAGCTTCCGTGTCAAACGTTGGGAAAACAAATGATTTGTACAAAGAAGTAGATGCTAGAAATACATTTTTGGCAATTTGAAGAACATTTTTAGCATTCGAATTTCCTTATTTATTTATAGTACAGCATAAGGCAGAGTAAAATGTTTGACATTCCTATAAGGGATGAAACTCTAACTTACTCTGTTGTAATCTAACAGTTCATTTCTCAGTACAATAAATCAGTCTTGTTTAGAAAACATTTTCTACAAATATTGGCAAGGAAACTAATTGCATTTCTATGGATTTAAAAGATACAAAAACCCTAAAGTAATTGATAACAGTTTGCAGAATATTGTTTCTACCTTCTACATTACTCTAATGCTATGAGAACTATCTTGCCTACTTCAGATTCTCATTCCCTCCCTATTGTTTTTTTTAAATTAAATGAGTACATATTGAAATCAAAGATCATGTTTCAAGGTCTCTCAAATGTCAGATTCTTTTAAACCGGATCCTCGTCTCATCTACAGTAGTTTTCTCATAATTGAAACTGCAGATTGCTTCATTAATGTATGCCCTTTCTTTTACATAGAGAATATAGGAACAGTAATTTGTTGGAATTTGCCCTTCATTGACTTAATAGATTTATATCTCCATATACAAGTAGTTCATATTCTCTCTTTCTCTCTATCTCATACACACACACACACACACACACACACCACAGTTGAAATAAGGAAAAATAAAGCAGAAAAACAATACAGTGTAGTAATCCCACACTGTAGAATTAAGCCCCGTGTAGTAATATCTGAGTTTAGTCATATATTTCAAACCATTCACTCCCAACAGTGTCAACTTCCCTCCACCAGTGTTCACATCACTGTCACTGTATCACTGTCTTCCCATTCATCATCGATTTGCTCTAGCAGGCACCAGTAACGTCTCCATATGTCCTGTCTCATGCTAGTAGAGCCCAAGGGCATCTGCTTGCTCCAGGAACATAAAGAGCCTCAAACCATTCCATCAGGTCATGGGAATGAGGTTTATAATTGTTACTGGTATTCGGCATATCAAATACAACATGGGAGGCTTGCCAGGCTCTGCCGTGCGGATGGCATACTCTTGTAGTCATCTCTAAATCCAGCATTTATTGATGAACCAGGTGGCCGTGCAAGCTGGGCTGTAATAGGCTCTTCTGCTGGGTGGAGTTCTGAAAAGAGGGAAGTCTGGATGTGGAAAATGGAGGCCCTCATGGAGTGGGGGTCTTCTGGCTTGTTGCGAGGCTCTGCTGGGGTGGCAGGCCTGGGCTAGAACCCGCCATCCCTCCCAGGTGCCTCATGAGCGGCTGAGCACAAGGAGAGCCGGTAGTAGCTCTGCCCCATGTCTGTGAGTCTCTGGATCAGTATACCTGGGCCAGACTTGAAAAAGACTGCTGCAGGGTGGGTCCAGTGAGCTGGGCTGTAATAGACTCTTCTGCTGGGTGGAGTTCTGACGAGAGGGAAGTCTGGATGTGGAAAATGGCGGCCCTCATGGAGTGGGAGGTCATCTGACTTGTTGCGAGGCTCTGCTCTGATGGCGTGCCAGGGCTAGAACCCGCCATCCCTCCTGGGTGCCTCGTGAGTGACTGGGCACAGGGAGAGCTTGTAGCAGCTCTGCCCCATGCCTGTGAAATAATGTTATTACTTCTGAATAAATGTTATTACTTCATTTTCAAAGAAATGTTTTTTGGGTTAATGTACTGTTAGATTGTCCACTTAAATGCAATTTAACTTGAGTGTATTATGCAGTATAACATATAGTACGATGTGTTATTTTAATTTAGTGCAGTAAAAGTTTGAAGGCACAATTATTCTTACAGTCTCTCAGACATTTCAGGTCCTGCCAAGTGTTTATATTGCACTCATGGAATTTATCATAAAGCTATTACTCATCTGATAAGAATTTAATTCCTTTTGTTCCAGTCATTGTCCATTATAAGAAATTACTTTCTGTTTCCTTTTACTGCTTGGGTTTGAATATGAGCATATGAAAGAAAGTTTACTAAGTTTATTTAGCCTTGTAAGCTAAATCTAATCATGACTGTTTGACTTTAGGAAACACTCTGGGGAAAGACTAAATAGAGCATCTCAATTTTGACTATTGAACAAAAATCACCCAAGAGGCTTTCGAAAGATCCAGCGTAAATTTTTTACCTCAAACTAATTAAACCAATCACCAGAGGTGCTTCCAATATTCAGCCAAAGTTTAAAGCTATTCGTTTGGGAGAAGAACAGGGAATGCCTTGTGCAATGGTCTTTCTATAGTTGACTTCTCCCACTCTGACATTGGTGGACTACGGTAGTCATAGGCTATTTAAAGCAGTTTCTCAACCAGGAGCCAGGGGACCACAACACAAACCCGGCGGCAGGAGCAACTAGTAGGAGAGGGAATGTCACAAGAGGGAAACAAGATCAGAAAATGGAAATGGTCAGAAAAAGGCCATTTCCAAGATCTAAAGACAATATAATTTCAAAGAAAAAGTCGCCTGCCAATAGTAATGGACAAAGCCATGCCCCCTACCCTAACTTTCAGATCATAAATACTAGTGAATTTTGTCTTGCTCTTGAAAGGGGACAGGATGCAGGATGACTCCTGCATGCTTCATTGGTACAGTGTTTGCCTTGGTGTCAGTTTGGTCTGGCATTACGGTTTACCTACAAGAACAGTGAGATCTAACATTTATTGAGCATGTCTGCTGCTCAGTATTAGGTCCTGTACTAAACATTGCTCTGTCTCCAGTAAGGAAAGATCAAGGTTGTTAAATTTCAAAATAAAAGCAGAATGTCAGAGTTGTGCTTTCTTAAATAAATAGCATCTTGGTGCAATTGGTTATCTAATTTGTTTCTTCATTCAGCAAACATCCATTGAATATTTTATTCTACTCCAGTAGTGAGTTTAAAAATGCCAGAAGAGCATAAAGAACTTCTATATCCATTGTCTATTTCTCCATAACAGATGTAATGGTATAATATGACCATTTATTTAGCTCTTGATTCTGTTATCAACCATTAGGCTGGACTCAGCTTGGCCCACTTTCTCAAACTTACCTTATTTATTTATTTATTTATTTATTTATTCATTTATTTTTCTTTAATTTTTTAAATGCTAGTCAGTGAACTAATTTGAAAATTTCATACATAAAAGCAAAACCCTCTTTTCTCTCTCTCTCTCTCTCTCTCTCTCTCTCTTACACATTGTGGTGTGTGATACATGCATTTAGAGGTTATCATGTATATCGCTTTGCCTATATTCAGTGCTCAGTTCTAGGTTCGTATTATCATTTCCAAAAATTATTAGCACACTGTTCCCTCCTCTGTCTTACATAACCTCTGACTCTCACACATTTGTGGTTGATTCCACTAATAGACAAGACCTCCTGATCCGTGTTTTGCCTGGCCTTAGATATTGATATCATTTTGTATATGAGTTGGGGGATATATATCCTACAAATAATGCAATCTTTCTATATCTATCCTTTTTCTTCTGGCTAATTTCAATCAGCATGATCCTCTCCATGTCCATATATATAGGAAAATTTCATAATTTCATTTTTCCTAACAGCTGCATAGGATTCCATTGTGTAGATGTAGCAGTTTATTTCTAAGTCATCTGTTCTTAGGCCCTCTGGTTTTTTCTAGATTCTGGCAATTGTGAATAGTGCTGCTATAACTATAAAATTGCAGATGGCGTTTCTGCTATGTGTTTTGACCTCCCAGGGTATAAAAAACAAAAACAAGAGCTTAACAAGTTAATATTAGTGCTCATCACAACTGTCTCACACTTGAAAGTGACTGAATTAACCTAAATTGTAGTTCCTTTGTCAATGTGTTACATCAGGGGTAAGAAGCATCAACTCCCAACAACTGAAAATCAGAATATAACTTGTGGTTGATACTCTTGCTATATATATGAATTCCACATCCAGGAATTCAACCAGCCATTATAGGTTGGTTCTGTGCTTCCTATTTTTCCTTCAGATAGGAAAAATATCATATAGAAATAAATGCTTTTAGTACAGCCTTGGGTTGTTCAAGCATCTGTGCATTCCCAGTTTGGACTGACCCAGCTAGGCATCTCTGGTTTCTGTCAGTCCCATGCCCAGTCTGGGGCGAGCTTGCAGTCAGAGGTTATCACTGCTCCTAGCCAATGGTTGACTTTTTGGAAAGTGAGAACACAGATCTCCCATGCTCTCATCCACAGGCTATGCTGCTCTGATTCACTAGGGATCAATAGGGGTGCAAAAGTGTGAATAGAAACATGTCAAGGTTATGTCTAGGTTCGGAATCAACATATTTGCTTCCGTGCATTCTATAGCCACATGTCTCAAGCTGAGAATTAAGGGAAGAGAAAGAAGATTTCTTGCAGAATGAGAGTCACATTGCATGAATCAAGAAATAGTGTGAGAAGGAAAATCATAGCCATTGATACATTCTTTTAATCTACCTGGAGCTTACGACTCCATAAAAAAGTCATTTTAATGCTGCTTGATTTTTCTAGGTAAAGCTCCGAATTAGAAAGTCTCTGGAAGGTTCAGGAGATGGTACAAGGTTGAGGTACATGCATGCTTCTGACTCTGGTTTGGTACAGCACCAAATGGCTTCCCCTTGTATCACCAAATGACTTGTGTGCTAGAGCCAAACACTGCCAGGAAACTCCAGCTCCACTGAGTGACACTAGTGCTCCTCTGCACGAAGGACCCAAGCAGCAATGCATCCTGAGACTTCACATTGAGTCATCAATCAGCTCAGCTAAGTATCATGGAGGGCCTGAGCTCTGGGCGCCATTCAGGAGCACCCCCATAAAAGAGTTCTTTTTCTTAACTATTTTAGAAATTAGACTTCCAGGTGCATTCTTTAATTATTAACTTGATTAATTTATTACTTGTCTATTTATTCTTCATCTGCCATGTATAAGATATACCTCTGAATGGCATTTGCAGATCCTAAGCTGCACATTCTTTCTCTAGTGGAGAAAGCCAAGTAGGCACTGTGAGTGCCTGTGTGTTGTGGCACAGAATTCAGGTGTTGTCACCTGATGAGGCTGTCAGCCTCAAAGCCAAGTCTAGGGAAGCCAGACATTTCCATGGCTGACCGAGAGAAAGAAATATTTTATCAGTGAGAAGGCTCAACTTCTGAAGAGAACCAAACAGTCAAATACACAATTTAAATTCCAAAACTATTAGAGATCTTTCTTTTGGGTCAGAACCATTGTTTAATCTATGCAAAGGATAAAAACCTTAATAAATCTTTTTATCGGTTTCCTTCATTGTCATTTTGCGCGTATTTCTGAGTGTGTGTTTTTTATATTTTATTATACCACCATGAGATATACAATTACAAAGATGTTCATAAGATGTTCATATTTGGTTTTTGGTCATATAGTGTTCCAGCACCCATCCCTCCACCAGTGCCCATTTCCTACCACCAGTGTCCCCAATTCCGTCCCCCTCCCATAGCCTGCCTCTATGGCAGGTTCTTTATCTCTTTCCCTTTCTCTCTTTCTCTTTTCCTTCCCTTCTACATTGTGGATTACAATATATACATTAGGAGGTTGTCATGTGTATCTTTTTGCCTGTATTTAATGCTCAGTTCTAGGTTGGTATTAGCACTTTTGACAATTATTAGCACACTGTTCCATTCTCTTTCTTACCTAGCCTCTGACTCCCTGGCATTTGTGATAATTTCCACCTTTGACAAGACCTCCTGATCCATGTTTCACCTGACCTTTTATATTGGCATCACAATATGTACATATATATATTTATGTCATGCAAATAAATGCTGTCATTCTATATCTGTCCTTTTCCTTCTGGCTAATTTCACTCAACATGATGCTCTCCATGTCCATCCATTTATAGGCAAATTTCATAACTTCACTTTTCCTAGCAAATGCATAGTATTGCATTGTATAGATGTGCCAGAGTTTCTTTATCCAGTCATCAGTTCTCGGGCACACTGGTTGTTTCCAGATTCTGGCTATTGTGAATAGTGCTGCTATGAAAATAAAGGTGCAGATGGTGTTGCTGCTGTGTGTTTTTGGCTTCCCAGGGTATATACCCAGGATGGTTTTCTTTTTAAACCAGCTTAGTTAAGACTGGGTTGATTGCTCATAGGAGTAGAGGGCGTGCAAGATTCACTTACACAGAACTGCATGTCCTCCACCCCAGTGCCCCGGATATGGCCCTGGTAGTCCCCAGCACAGCTGAGCCTGAGCTCTGGAACTATTAGAATACTGCATCCACCACAGAAAGTGGTCTATAGGGACTGCCAAATACTACTGGGAGGCCGTAAAAAATAATAAAAAGCAGAACCCCCCAACTACTTCCAAACTGATCCACAAATCACTCTTGCAGAGTTCTATAACTAGAACACCTCTAATCAGTTATAAGCTGGATATAAAAAAGAAAACCCAAAGGACCAGAGTGATAGCGCAGAGTATAAGGTGCCTGCCTTGCATGCGGTATGTCTAGGTTCCATCCCTGGCATCCCATATGGTTGCCTGAGCACCAGTTTGAGTGATTTCCTGAGTGCAGAACCAGGAGTAATCCCTGAACATCGCTAGGTGTCGCCCAAAACACTGACAAAAAAACAAGGCAAAAAGAAAATATGAAGTGCCTTGCTTGGAGTATCCAAGACTATGCAAGTGTTCATCTGGCAGAAGCACCTTGCATTTTGAAGGCTGGAAACCTCCCCTCTCCCCCGCCCCCCATTTATACAGAGGTCTCAGACTCCATTTCCTCTGTCGCAAAGTTCCTTCCTGGTTTTAGAAAGCCTTGTGGTACAGTGATTCAGACCTGTGGCTCTTTTCCTCATCTCACTTTCTTCTTTTGCTGAATGAAAGTAACGGCCTGGGCAGTTACTAATAACAAAGGGAATGAATCCCGGAATTTTAAGTTAGCAAAAGCACAGGAGCATATGAACTCAAATGTACAGATCTGACTCAGAGGATTTCTAGCAGCCTTACTTCTGCTTTTATGTTATTTTATTTCTAAATTTTAACTTTGTTTTTTTTTAATTTCATGGGAAAAAATGAAAACTGGTTGCTATCTCATTGAACATCATATTTGATCATTTTCTAAAGAAGGAAAACAGACTATGTAGATGACACAATTGCTTATATAGAAAAGTAATCAGTAAACTTATAAAAAATATTGAAACCTTAAATTTGATAATTTCATATGGTAAAAACTATTTTAATGTATTTTAATTTAATTTTTATTTTTGTTTATTGATGACAAAATGAAAACTTTTATGTTATCATTTCTTTAAATTTTGTTTTAGACACTATAGTTTACAAAACTGTTCTTGGTAGGATTTCATACATAAACATTCCAGCACCACGCCCTTTATCAGTTTCTATTTCCCACTGCCTCAGTGCCCTCACCAACACACCTCCCCCAAGATCAGTTCTCAATTTCTGCTGCCTTTGCACAACATGAGCACAATTCATCTTGTCTCTGATCTCACTGCACTTGTTTATGTTCTGGCCACAGTGGTAGTGCACAGGGCTAGCAGGGGCTGTGGATTAAACTTAGAACTTCATACAACCAGACATGTGCTCTTCCATGTAAGTTTCTGGAGTGTTTTTTTTAACATTTTATGGACCATGTAGTAAGTATCTAACATGGTACCAAGCATATGGTAATAAGTATTAGTACTGGTATGTCTGTCTCCAAGTGTCTGAGAATGATTTCTGCTTTAGGAAATTTATGTTGGCAAGGAAAGTAGTTTTTGTTGATACTGATAGACCATCTGGGGCTCCTATTCTAAATTTGATGACTATTTATACATAATATCTTTAAAGGGAATTCCATATTTTTTTCTATTTGCCAAAATAGAAATTGTTCATCAATTTCTGAGCCAAAAATAAGAATATTTAAAATATTTTAAATCTTAAAATATTTTAAATTTCTGAAACAGTATTTTTATAAAATAAAAAATTAAATGTAAAATATTGTATTGGATCTTAAAGACTTCTGTACATGCAAAGGAATATTACTATTGTAAAGAATATGTGGTGTATTAAATATTTCACATATGTATCTTGAAAACAGCTAAAAATCCTATTCAAAGGAAAGCCATCCACAAATTAGTGTCATCTGTATCACTGTCTTCCCCGTTCATCATCGATTTTCTCGAGCAGGCACTAGTAACATCTCCATATGTCCTGTCTCATGCAAATAGAGCCCAAGGGCACCTGCTTGTTCCAGGAACATAAACAGCCTCAAACCATTCCATCAGGTCATGGGAATGAGGTCTATAATAGTTACTGGTATTTGGCATATCAAATACGACACCGGTAGCTTGTCAGTCTCTGCCGTGCGGGTAGCATACTCTTGTAGTCATCTCTAAATCCAGCATTTATTGATGAACTGCGGCGCAAGCGGCCGCACGAGCTGGTTTAGATAGGCTGGTCTGCTGGGTGGAGTACTGACAAGGGGGAAGTCCAGATGTGGAAAATGGAGGCCGTCATTTAGTGGGGGGGTCATCTGGCTTGTTACAAGGCTCTGCTGGGATGGCGGGCCAGCGCTAGAACCTGCGATCCCTTCCAGGTGCCTCGTGAGCAGCTGGGCAGGGAGAGCCAGTAGCAGCTCTGCCCCATGTCTGTGAGTCTCTGGATCAGCATGCCTGGGCCGGATTTAAAAAAGACTGCTGCAGGGTAGATCTAGATGAGCCGGTTTGTGATAGGCTGGTCTGCTGGGTGGAGTTCTGATGGGGGGGGGGGGTATCATCTATTTCAAATTTTATGTTACTAGTAACATATAAATAACTATTTTGTGTCATCCTCCTGCATAGTCACACAATTCTTCCAGCTGACATTGAATAACGGAGCTGTACTCTTTCACCTTTAATGTCTATAATATACTGTCCCTTTTTAGAAGATGCTGTATCTTTTCAAAGAATGATAGCCAACACCCTACTTGGAGGAACTGGAATAATAATATATTGCCCAATCAACACCCTAACTGATGATCTTCCAACAACCAACTTGAGCGTTTTCCGCAATTTTTCATATTTTTGAGATGTGATTTTCTTAGAACTAAGAAGAAAGCAAAATAGTAAAAGCAGAAATGGAAATATCTTACCTTTATTTATTTATTTATTGACTCACATTGAGACACAAGGTTACAAGGCAGTTCATTATCTGGTTTCAGTCATACAATGTTCCAACATCCTTCCCTTCATCAGTGTACATATCCCACCACCAATGTCCCCCTTTTTCCTCCGACTAGGCCCCACCCCCTGCCTATCTCTATAGAAGATGCATTGTCTCACTCGCTCTCTATATATATACATAAATCTCACTCTCAGTCCTTCTCTCTCTTCTCCCCACCCCTTTTGGACATCATAGTTTGTAGTACAGATACAGAAAGGTGATCAGATTTGCTCCTCTGCCTATCATTCACTATGAAGTTCTTATCCAGAGTAATCATTTCCAGCTATCTTTGTCATACTGATCCCTTCTCTCTCCCAACTGCCTTTCCCCAAGTCACTTGAAGCAGGCTTCCAACTGTGGACCAAAACTCCTGCCCCTTATTTCCACAGTCCTTGGGTATACGGCCAACTAAGGTTTAATCCCTCGGCATCCCATGTGGTCCCACAAGCACCACTAGGAGTAATTCCTGAGCAAAGAGCCAGGAGTAACCCCTGAGCATAACCAGGTGTGACCCAAAAAAAAAAAAAAACTTAGGTAGTTCTGTGGGACTAAGGACCCCCAGGACACAGGAGCCCAGGTTTCATGCCACATGCCTCTAAGCAAGATGAAAGATGCCACAGTCTCATCACCAAGGATCTGACTGAATGACCCTCCCCTTCAGATGGCAGGAAGATGACAGCACTGCTGCTTCTGGGCCGCTGAGGGCCTCTCCCCAGTTCTACAGCCTCCCCTGGGACCCATTAGAAATACAGAATGTAGACTCTGCCCCAGGATATCTGCAGGCAGGGGAACCAGAAACTCAGGCACAGCAGGTCAGAGAACCATCATCTGGAGAGTTTGCTCAAACAGAAATTCCACAACCCCATCTCCACTTGCCTTTTTGGCTTCATAAACCCAGGGAGGGCCTGAATTATGCCTCTTTAGCCAGTTCCCAGATAATGTTGTTACTCCTACTGCGGGAAAGTCCACCTAGAAGCTTGGCTCTGTGGAAACCATGGGGCCCATTGCATTCTCTGGAGAACTCTGGAGTGGGTCTGGCCAGCATTCCTCTCCTGGGCCCTGACCAGAGCCCTGAATACTGTATTTTCCAGTATAAGGTCAGGCTCTTCCTAATCAGGCACATGATGGGTGCTTGGACCTGATGATGAACCCTCTCTCCAAGATTAGGCTCCATGTTTTTGTTTTTGTTTTAAATATGGTAGGCCTAGGCAGGGAGGGGGTTGTCAGAGGTTTCTAAACCTCCCAGCAAAGAAACTCAAGTTTGTTCTTGGTTAAGTCAGTAGCCACTAAACCAGGACCAAGCAGTGCCTCACAGGAGACCGTGAAAGATGTGGGCTCAGACAACAGGCCTGGAAACATATACAGGACTGATGCAGGGTGGCAGCGGCCCTACACTGACCCATGGGAAGGAAGGCTTGGGGAACAGCTGAGCAGAGGAGACAGTGCTTTCTCTTCACAAGAGTGGATTGCGTTAAGCAGGAAGCGGATGAATCGCCCATTTCCCTCACCTACCTGCAGTTGTCCCAAACACCATGAGTGAACACAGTGTGGGAGCCCCACCCCACATGCCCATATCACCCCCCAAACCCTGAAATCACACTCTGGGCACCGTACTACAATAAGAAGATGAGGAGGAGAAAGACAGCCCGGTAGCCTTGTTTTTGTTTTATTCTATGTCATTTAATTATATTTTCCAATTTCCCCTTACACTTTATAGAAACACTGTGGTTTACAAAGTTGTTCGCGATGATTTGTACCAGGCATTCAATATTCCAACCCCAATCCCACATTACACTCTCCCTCCACCACTGTCTCCAACATTCCCAGCCACCCTGTGACCCTGTCCTTGAGCTCTTGCTTCTTCATCCATCAGTAGACACAGCAGCGATAGTCCAACGGGAAGGCATATTTGCCTTGCATACAGCTGACTTGTGTTCAATTCCTGGGCATCCCATATGGTCCCCTAAGCACCTCCAGGAGTAATTCCTGAGTGCAGACAGGAGTAACCCCTGAGCACTGCTTAGTGTGACCCAAAACACAATAAATAAACAAAGCCTCTTCTCTGTGTACCTCCTCCCACTGCTTCTGTTCCTTTGCACTATTAGTAATCCCACTCTGCTCACTTATTAAGTTCCCACTCTATGACCCAAATGGCTACAGCTGTGGACGAGATTAGTCTGGCTGCAGGGCCCTTCCCTTGAAGGCTAAACCATGGAGGAGGCTTCATTATTTCAATACTTGTAAAGCCATGACAGGAAAAGCTATTTCAAAACTTGTGAAGTTTAAAAGAGGACCTAAACCGGGCAAGGGTGCAGCATCAGAAAGGCCTGAGCTTAAACAACCTGAATCAGATGTGTCAGATGGATTGTGTGGGAAAGAGCACCAAGATACCCTGTAGTTCTTTTTTTTTTTTTTTTTTAGAAGAACTACAGCCAAGGCCCAGCCTGGGAAGGGCAGGAAGCCCAGACTCCTGGGAGATTGAGCCTGTGGAAGTGGCCTTGATGAGACAGACCCAGAGGCCTGGTGCAGGATATATGAAAACACCCTGTATTGAGAAGCCTGCAGGGACCAACATGGTCTTCTGTGATAGACCATTGACTTTGCAGAGTAGAGACTGTTCCTCAGGAGAGCTTCAGCTGCTTCTGAGACCCCCAAAGTATCCAAGCGGCTGTGTTCGTTCCTCTGCTGTGGTATACTTGGCTTAGCTTTGAATTGCTCACTGCCCTCTCTTTAACTCTTTTTCCTTCCCTTCCTGCTAAGTGATGAAAGTTGTGTTTTGAAAGTAGCCTCGGAATTGCTTCTCATTCCTCCTACAGAGTCAATATTCTGTACAAATAGCTTTCCAGGGCCCTATTTTTCTGCTCTTGTGGATGCTGAGAATAAAGCAAGGAAGGAGACTTTAAGGAGCTTATAATTCTGATCAGATATATGTATGTTCATTAACACACACACACACACCTTGTGCAGCCGCATAAATCCTAAACCCAAATTCTCCTCCTCACCTGGTCTCTGAGACTCTCTTCCTCTCTCCCTCCAGTTTTTCTTTTAATTTATTTTTTTATTTTTTTAATTTTGTTACACCAATTTTAGACATACAATTGCAATATGCTTATGCTCGAGTTTTGGTTCCACAGTGTTCCAACACCCATCCCTCCTCCTGAACCCATCTCCCATCACCAATGTCCCCACCTTCCTCCCCCTCCCGCACCCCAACTACTTGGCGGGTTCTATATATCTTTTCTCTCCTCTCTATCTCTCCCTTCTGCCTACCTTTCCTACACATCGTAGAATGCAGTACATTAGATGACATAACTGTTTCCACTAGTTTGATGGACCACGTGGCCGCAAGTAGCCACGTGACTTGCCTCATGGTCAGTGTCCAGAGAGGGAAAATGGCGGCTAATGTGGTAGGTGAGTCTCATCCAGCTGCTTCTGGGACACCCCAGAGGTGATGGGCCAACACCCAAAACCCATCTGTCCTCCTGGGGACCTCATGGTCAGCTGAGCTAGGGAGAGCTGAGTTCTAGTTCCCCAGCTGCGTCTGAGGCTCTGCATGCTATGGCTGGTCACCCCAGGGCAGCTTCTGGGTGGGGCCACCGGGCTCAGACAAAATGGAGAAGGAAGGGGCCGACCCCAGCTCCATCTGACGAATTCCCAGTGTTTTCCGCTTCCAGGAGATGCCTACTAGGGCTCAAACTCGTTTTGCTCTGTTACTCTGGTCTTGAGGTCAGCGTCCCTCCTGGGCAGGCTCTAATGTGCTGCAGCATCCGGACAGTGAAAATGATTGCTAATATGGTGGGTGAGTCTCATCCGACTGCTTCTGGAACCTCCCCAGAGGTGATGGGACAATACTCAAAACCCATCTGTCCTCTTGGGGGCCTCATGGTCAGCTAAGCCAGGGGGAGCCAAGTTCCAGCTCCCCCAGTTGCGTCTGAGGCTCTGCATGCTGACTGGTCACTCCAGGGCAGCTCCTGGGTGGGGCTACCGGGCTCAACAAAATGGAAAAGGGAAGGGGGACCCCAGCTCCATCTGACGAATTCCCGGTGATTTCCACTCTGGTAGCTGCCTACCTGGGCTCGAACTTGTAATGCTCTGTTAATCTGGTCTTTTTTTTATTTTTTATTTTTTACAATTACAAAGCTATACAATTAAAAAGTTCATATTTGGGTTGGTCATACAGTGTTCCAGCACCCATCCCGCCACCAGTGCCCATCTCCCACCACCAACGTCCCCGGTTCCCTCCCCCTCCCCAGCCCTGCTCCATGGCAGGTTCTTTATTTCTTTTCCGTTTCCTCTCTCTTTCTCTTTTCCTTCCCCTCCAGACTATGGATTACAGAACATACATTAAAGGGTTGTCATGTGTATCTTTTTGCCTCTATTTAATGCTCAGTTCTAGGTTGGCATTAGTACCCTCGACAGTTTTAGCACACTGTTCCGTTAATCTGGTCTTGAGGTCAGTGTCCCTCCTGGGCGGGCTCTGTAGTGCCGCAGTGTCCAGACAGTGAAAATGGCGGCTGGTGTGGTGGGTGAGTCTCATCCAGCTGCCTCCAGGACTCCTCAGAGGTGATGGGCCCACTCCCAAAACCCATCTGTCCTCCTGAGGGCCTCATTGTCAGCTGAGCTAGGGGAGAGCTGAGTTCCAGTTCCCCAGCTGCTCTTGAGGTTCTGCTTGCTATGGCTGGTCGCCCCGGGGCAGCTCATGGGCGGGGCTACCCCAGCTCCATCTGATGAATTCCCGGTGATTCCCATCTCTGGGAGCTGCCCACCTGGGCTCAAACTCGTTTTGCTCTGGTCTTGAGGTCAGCGTCCCTCCTGGGTGGGCTCTGATGTGCTGCAGCGTCTGGACAGCAAAAATGGCGGCTAATGTGGTGGGTGAGTCTCATCCGGCTGCATCCGGGAGCCCCCAGAGGTGATGGGCCAATGCCCAAAACCCATCTGTCCTCCTGGGGGTTCAATGGTCAGCTGAGCCAGGGGAGAGCCGAGTTCCAGCTCCCCCAGCTGTGTCTGAGACTCTGCATGCTATATCAACCTGTCCAGTTTGATGCAAATAGAATGATCATTGAAGTGCACTAATAAGAAAGATCCTGAAAGGACCTGGTACTAAAATACATTGCATCTAAGATTAAATGCTGAGACAGAGCTGCCGTGTACCTGCGCAGCCATGGATCCAAAGTCTCTGTCTTGCGGTGGTTGGCTGTGGTGGCTAGAGCTCAAGGTCACACCCACTGAGCCCAGAGGCTGTGGACTGGGTGGAGGCCCCCAATCCTTGCTCCGAGTCCAGCAGGCGCGGTTGCCTGCATGGCCCTCTGAGCCATGTAGGACACGACCAGGCACTGGCCGAGCCCTTTGCCTTTCCCCGAGAACTCCATAGGGCCACTCATCATGAGGCCGAGCTGTGCATCTTTCCCTCCAGTTTTCGTCTTTTTCCCAGCTCGTGTTTCATGAAATTAATCATTAAAACATGTTTAATGGCGGGGACAGAGAAATAGGTAAGGAATTTGCCTTGAATGTGATCAACCTCAATTCAATCCCCAGCAACTGTGTATAGTCACTGAGCCCCCACCAGGAGTTATCCCAGAGTTCAGAGCGAGGGAGTGATCCCTGAGGACCTCTGGGCTTGGACCAACTTCCCCATGCCCCAAAATGTTTTCTTTTTAAATGAGCTTTGGGAATTCATTTTCAAGACAGGATATGAAGAAAAACCTTCAAATCCTCTCTTTAGGAAAAGAATAGAATGCAGGTATAGAATGACTGCATTTATTTGTGGGATGTAAAAAAAAAAAGTAGCATGAGTATCCAAAACCAGGGAAATCAGGGGCCAGGAAGACTTGTCAGTGGTTGGAATCTACCACAAGCATGTGGAGGGTGGAGGAGATAGAGAAGGGAGCAATTCAACAATAGTGTTTGGATATAGTAACGCTATAGTATCCCACCCACATGGCAGAGCCTGGCAAGCCACCTGTGTCATATTTGATATGCCAAAAACCAGTAATAATTATAGACCTCATTCCCATGATCTGAAGGAATGGTTTGAAGCTCTTCATGTCCCTGGAATGAGCAGTTGCCCTTGGGCTACACTAGCATGTGACAGGACATATGGAGATGTTACTGGGGCCCACTTGAGCAAATCTATGAACAACGGGAAGACAAGTGATACAAGTGATGTGATATATTAACGCTAGATTAGAGCAGATTATTTAAAAGAAAGTCAGTATTGCAAACCACAATGCTCAAAAAGAGAAACAGACAGAGAGAAGAAAAGTGCCTGCCATGAGGCAGGTTTTGGGGGCTGGGTACATTGGTGTTGGGAAATGTGCACTGGTGGAGGGTTGGGTGTTGGAACACTGGGTGACTGAAATTCAATCAAGAACAGCTTTGAACAGCTTTGTCTATCTCATGGTGACTCAGTTAAAAAAATCTCCACTCTTCACACAGGTATCTGTCAGTACTTGTTTTCTGACTTTTCTCAAGTCCAGTACAGAAAGGTGCCAGGGATGTTATAAGCAATAGAATCTCCTACAGAAGGCAAGATTAATGTATTTTCAAAGACAATGACAATCAACCCTCCCTTCCCCCCAAATAACAGTCTGTTTTCCTATTTCCTGTATGAATCAGTTGGTTTGGTATGTACAGAGTAATCAGGTTCTGATGACAGGCAGCCTGGGGATTTATAACTCGCTCCTGGAAGGAGCCCATGCTCATGCCAGCTGCAGCGCAGTGTGGTAACATTCTCCTGGTTCCTTGCTCTTTTGCTCATGAGCTGATGCTTTTTGTAAGCTGCTACAAAAGAAGTATCAAGACCTCTCTGTAGTGGGGCTATAAACAAAAGGAAATTTTACCTTGAGGCCTCACTCCCACTTCTTCCCACTCCCAGTTAAAGGACAGAGGAAAGTAGGAAGATATTTGTAAAGACACTGTTTGTCACAGAATTGTCACAGAATTGCTTAGGTGGGTCCATATTGACAACAATACCTGTTGAACTCTCTTGTATGCATACAAAGTTCACAGGAGCCTAGGTTCGAATTCCCCTGAGCAGAAGTCCACCTGCTTACCAATATAGCCATTTGTGTTAGATAAACCATATTTTAGGTGTGAGCCACCAGTGGTCCATGCCAGCATTGTGACATGTACCTATTTAATGTAAGATTCTGTAAACTCAGAGATTCTGTTGAGAACTTAATTTAGCTTTAGCCTCTACCCTGCCCCTATATCTGGCAGATGAAAGTCCAGGAGAAAACATGGCATCTCAAACATTGTTTATCCACAGCACATGTAATAGCATTTTACCATTTGATTCCCACACCTATAATGACCAGACGGTGGAATTCCCATGGGACTGAGCGTTTGACCTCTTTATTTTGTCCATTGGAAAGGGGTCATGAGGAAAGGTGGGTTTTGACATACTAATTATGAGTCAGCCAGGACTGTTGTAAAGTGATAATGATTATCATTATTGACCTTGGGCTGCTTTAGAGACACTCCAGCCTCTGCTGCTCTGCTTCTCACTGACCATCCCAATCACCAAATTATTCTCAAAAATTGGCTGTGATCAAAGCACCTACCTATTAAAGGTGTTTAGCTAAAGAAATAAATAGCTTGGGCAGGGTCTTGTTAGTTTGATCCAGTTTTTGTTTTCCTTCCTGATGGGGTTGATTTTGGAGGCTATAGTCCAGGCTAAGAAAGACAATTAGAGCTGAAGCATAAAGCAGCAATAGCCAAGGTAACTGAGTCCCCTTGGATAGGCAGGGTTGGGGAACTGATGATTAGAACTGAAACTAGGATTACACTGCCACCTTGTGGGCTTCACAAAGCCGTGGGTTCTTCAGTGAGTCACTGGTTAGTGTGAAATAAATCTAAGAAAAGGATACAAGAATATTAAACTTTTACACACTTGGTTAAGTTGATTCCTAGGTATTTGATTTTCTGTGGCACAATTTTGAATGGAATAGTTTCCTGAATATCCCTTTTTTCTCTTTCGTTATTTGTATATAGGAAAGCCACTGACTTTTGGGTGTTGATTTTGTATCCTGCCACTCTACTATATCGTCTATTGTTTCTAGGAGTTTTTTGGTAGAGAGTTTAGGGTTCTCTAGGTATAATATCATGTCATCTGCAAATAGTGATAGCTTGACTTCTTCCTTGCCTATCTGGATGCCCTTGATGTCCTTTTTCTTCTCTGATTGCTATGGCAAGTACTTCCAGTACTATATTGAATAAAAGAGGCGAGAGTGGGCAACCTTGTCTTGTCCCTGATCTCAGGGGGAAGGCTTTCAATTTTTTTCCCTTTTAGAATGATGCTCGCTGTGGGCTTTTGGTAGATGGCTGTAACTATCTTGAGGAAAGTCCCTTCAATTCCCATTTTCTGGCGGGTTTTAATCATGAACGAAGTGCTGGATCTTGTCAAATGCTTTCTCTGCGTCTATTGATAGGATCATATGGTTTTTATTTTTTCTCTTATTGATATGATGTATTATGTTGATTGACTTGCGAATGTTGAACCATCCTTGCATTCCCGGGATGAATCTTATTTGGTCATGATGTATAATCTTCTTGATGAGTCTTTGGATTCTGTTTGCTAGTATTTTGTTGAAGATCTTAACATCCGTGTTCAACAGGGATATTGGTCTGTGGTTTTCTTTTTTTTGAGTTGTTTCTCCCTGCTTTGGGTATCAGGGTGATATGTGCCTCGTAGAAGCTGTTTGGGAGTGTTTCTGTTTCTTCTATTTCCTGGAAGAGCTTGAAAAGAACTGGCAGTAGGTCCTCCTTAAAGGTTTGGTAGAGTTCACTAGTGAATATGTCTGGACCTGGGCTTTTATGTTTGGGAAGACATTTAATTACTGTTTCTATTTCCTCGATGGTGATAGGCTTATTCAGGTGTTGGAGGTCTTCTTGTTTCAGCCGTGGGAGGTTATAGGACTTCAGGAATTCATCCATTTCTTCTAGATTCTCATGTTTCACGGCATACAGGTTCACAAAGTACTCGCTGATGATCTTTTGGATTTCTGTGGTTTCTGTTGTGATGTCACCATTTTTATTTCTGATTCTGTTTATTTGGGTTCTCTCTTTCCCTGTCCTTACAAGTCTTGCCAATGGTTTGTCAATCTTGTTTATATTTTCAAAAAACCAGCTCTTGCTTTCATTAATCTTTTGGATTGTTTTTTTTGGTTTCCAACTCATTGATTTCCTCTCTAAGTTTTATTATTCCCATTTTTTTGCCTGGGTTGGGCTCGTTTTGTTGATCTTTTTCTAATGTCTTCAGCTGTGTAGTCAGGTCATTTATGTGGGCCCTTTCTTGTTTCCTGATGAATGCTTGCAGAGCTATAAACTTCCCTCTTAACACGGCTTTTGCCGTGTCCCACAAGTGCTTATAGTTGGTGTCTTCATTTTCATTTGTTTCCAGAAATCTTTGGATTTCCTGTTTGATTTCTTCTATGACCCATTTGTTGTTCAGGAGTGAGCTGTTCAGTTTCCAGGTGTTTGGTTTGACTCCCTGTTTCTCTGTATGGTTAACTTCCATTTTCAGTGAATCATGGTCTGAAAAGATAGCTGACACAATTTCTATCTTTTTATTTTATTGAGGTATGCTTTGTGGCTCAGCATGTGACCTATCTTGGAGAATGTTCCATGTGCACTAGAGAAAAATGTGTATTCAGCTGTTTTGGCATGAAAAGCCCTGTATATATCCACTAGCTCTCTTTCTTCCATTTCTTCCTTGAAAAGGACTGGCAGTAGGTCCTCCTTAAAGGTTTGGTAGAGTTCACTAGTAAATCCATCTGGACCTGGGCTTTTGTGTTTGGGCAGACTTTTAATTACTGTTTCAATTTCCTCGATGGTGAATTGATGACTGGATAAAGAAGCTTTGGTACATCTACACAATGGAATACTATGCAGCTGTTAGGAAAAATGAAGTTATTAAATTTGCCTATAAATGGATGGACATGGAAAAGATTATGTTGAGTGAAATTAGCCAGAAGGAGAGAGACGGGATACAGAATGACTGCATTTATTTGCATGACATAAATATATATGTACATATTATGGTACCAATATCCAAGGTCAAGTGAAACATGTATCAGGAGGTCTTGTCAAAGGTGAAAATTATCACAAACGTGTGGAATTCAGAGGCTAGGTAAGACAGAAAATGGAACAGTGTGCTAACAATTGTCGAGAGTACTAATACCAACCTAGAACTGAGAATTAAATAGAGGCAAAAAGATACACATGACAACCCTTTAATGTATGTTCTGTAATCCATAGTCTGGAAGGGAAGGAAAAGAGAAAGAGAAAGGGAAGAAATAAAGAACCTGCCATGGAGCAGGGCTGGGGAAGGGGAAGGGAACTGGGGACGTTGGTGGTGGGAGATGGGCACTGGTGGAGCGATGGGTGCTGGAACACTGTATGACCAAAACCCAAATATGAACTTTTTAATTGTATATCTTTGTAATTGTAATAAAAAACAAAAAAAATAAAAATAAAATAAAAATAAATAAATAAAACATCCTCAAAAAAAGAATATTAAACTTTTAATTAAAATAATTGCTCAGACAATTTTCATCAAGAATCCCCAACTTAAGCCCCATATTATCAAAAATGGACTGTTCTCAGGTTCAAATGACAAGTTAACATAATAGTTAGAAAACTATATGGCGATGAGTGAGTGGGTACCTCCCTATCAGAACTATCACACATTTGTACTAGATTCTAGCCTCTGTGTGTGTATGTATGATTTTACCTCTGTAATGAAGCCATTCTGATTTTGTGTGTGTGTGTGTGTGTGTGTGTGTGTGTGTGATCATAGCCCAACAATGAAGCTGTTGGTCTCTGAGCTGCTAGCCTTAGGGTTCAGCATTTTCCTGCCACAAGACCCTAAAGGCAGGACCCAAATATGGGCCTTTTAGTTACACCCAAAACATCTGTGCTTATCTAAGCTAAGGTGAGGCAGAATGTACCTGGTCTTCTGACCTCTGATTACAGGGATATGTAAATCAATGATTGTTACCTTGCTAATGTTACCTTGCAAATGCTAAATCTGTGATTGTTATTCGTTTCCCTGTTACAATGACCCAGGAGCTTGCAATTGCCCCATAATGTGTGCTTGTACTCCCTCCACCCAAATATTGTATAAAAGGCTTTAACTGTGTCCAGTAAATCAAGTGCTGCTATCCAGAGCTCCCCACTGCATGGGTGTCCTTCCTTCCTTCCTTCCTTCCTTCCTTCCTTCCTTCCTTCCTTCCTCTCTCTCCTTCCCTCCTCCCTCCCTCCCTCCCTCCCTCCCTCCCTCCCTCTCTTCCTCCCTCCCTCCCTCCCTCCCTCCCTCTCTTCCTCCCTCCTCCCCTCCCTCTCTCCCTCCCTCCCTCCCTCCCTCCTTCCTTCCTTCCTTCCTTCCTTCCTTCCTTCCTTCCCTTTCTCAGCAGTAGCAGTGGCAAAGCAGAGTTTCTCCCAAGTCCATCTGTCTCCTTTTACCACAAGGATGAAGTCCGGCAAGATCTAGGTCTTCCTCATTTGTACTGGGGGGCTGCTGGCCAGGGCCCCCAACAGAAGCCACTCTGATTGTGTGTGTGGTGTGTGTGTGTGGTGTGTGTGTGTGTGTGTGTGTGTGTGTGTGTGTGTAGCATCATAGCCTGGCAATGGTACCACTCCAATTGTGTGTGTGGCATTATAGCTCGGCAATGGCACCTCTCCGATTGTGTGTGTGTGTGGCATTATAGCCCAACAATGGCACCACTCCGATTGTGTGTGGCATTATACCCCGTAATGAAGCCACTCTGGTTGTGTGTGTGTGGCATTAAAGCCCAGCAATGAAGCCACTGATTGTGTGTGTGGCATTATAGCCCAACAGTGACACCACTCTGACTGTGTGTGTGTTTGTGTGTGTGTGTGTGTGTGTGTGGCATTATAGCCCAGCAATGAAGCCACTCCGAAACAAGAACTGATGCATAACTATCAAACCACATCTGCAATGTGGGTGCCACTGTCTCCTGCTGATTATCTCAGCAGGGTCTTTGGCACCTTAGTAAATGTTAGTTGAGATACAAGAAGTACACAAATGTAAATACTCCCTTATTCAGCATTGACTGACACAAGGAGTATTTGAGTTTGTGGATTGAAAATGCTTATTCTTCACACGTTGAAGAAATGATATTTTGTACTTGAGTGCAGTTTCTTTCTAAGGGGTTGCACTGCCCAGAAGAGCTTGGTATACTCCTGGGCCCACCCCTGGTGCTGCTGGGATCTGGTGGTGTCCAGAAACCTGGAGAGCTCTACCTGGTGGTGGTTGAAGGGGAAGCATGCGGTTTAGTGATCACAGTCAGTGTCCTTGCACAAGCACCACCCCCATTCTGCCTATTTCTGGCCTTTCAAATGCACTTGTACTGAATCAAATAGGAACTGGTTTGAGTGACATACCCTCAAATATCCCCTTCCAAAACAGGAGACATGAATAGCATTCATTGGCTCATTTAGTCCTGCTAATGTTTAGAAAGTACCTTACCTGTTAAAGGGACACGCAGAGGTGAGGTACCCCCCGGAGCATGTGCAGTAACACAGGCCTTGATGAGCTTTCTGACTCAGTGTGGATCTGGGCAAAGAGCACAGGGTTTGGTCTGAGAGATGCAGTGCATGGCAGGATACATCTCCGTTGTCTTGACTTTCCAGACACAGCCCTCATTATCTTGTATTCTCTCTCTCTGCCGTGGATATAGAGAAAAGTCCCCAGCTTCTGGGAAGAAGTCTGTGCACCCCCAGGCCCCCAGATACTCAAACTAAAGAGAGGCTATAGCAGGAATCCGTGACTTTAAAGTATTTTCTCAGCCAACAGGAGGCTTTGAGTATAAACCCTGGTGTGCCACATGCAACGAAGAGAGCATGACTAGTTCCCATGGTCTAGGGACCTCAGGAGGGAAACAGCAAATAAATGAGACTCCTAAGCTCAGGGAAAGCAGTGCAGGAAGGGTCATCCCTGTGCTGTTGGAGAGATTCCCTGTGTGTGGACCTAGGCAGGAAGGGCCAGCCCTGTCTATGGGATAAGTGCCTTGTGTGTGGGCCTGGGCACCATTGGCCTTGTCTCAGAGTAGAGGATCCCACAGAGTTCAGGAAATGATCAGACAAGAACTTTATGGCAGAACTTCTTTACCATGAGAATAATTATACCCCAGGAGGTCCCACTTTGAGCATCCAGAGTCATTAGCGTGTAGACCTGCACACACCTTCTGGCCCTGGGAATTATGATCAGGAAGTGGCTACCTGTTGGTGGCTGTGGCCATCGCCCGGCGTGTGGTTCTGTGTGTGCAGTTTTGCTTTACTGTATCTCACTGCATAATCATAGCAGGTTTGAATCCAGATTTTTTTTGACCCCAAAGTGGGGTGCAATCTTTTTGGGAAACTTTTTTGAAATAACATATTGGTATGACTGAAAACCACGGGGTGTGGCTATTATGTGGTTATGAATACAATCGCGTGTTTAATTAGCCAGGTTGCCTGTGAGGGACTGTGGCCTGGTCTTTAGGGCCTCGGTGTGTCTGAGTTATGTGATGATTGTTTTCATTCTATAATTTTCATCCTCAGTGATCATTTTTTCAAAAAGTTATTCTTTCAGTCACTTTTCAAAAAATTCTAGTGGAATGGGAGTTTTGACACTTTCTCTGAGCTACCTCCACAATTCAGTTAATCATAATCTCCCCTTGATCCTCTTTCTCCCAATCCTTATCTGTTGGCTGGGCACCCCACAGTTTCATTCTATCCTGTCAGCCTCCCCTGGAGAGGGAGAGGAATGGAGGGAGCATACAGCAATGGAGAGAGCTGTGCTGCAGACCCCGCTCAGCCCACCGAGTGATAGCTGATGCTTAAAGACATAGTCAGCATACTATTTTCTGAGAACTTGGTACTTGGGTGGTGAAATTTATTAGAGGAGGCGCTGTGAATAATTACCCTCTGTTATAGGAGGCACCATGAATAAATACCCTCCATGGTTTATGCTTCCTAGTATGTGTATTGTCCATGAATAAATACCCTCCATGGTTTATGCTTCCTAATATGTGTATTGTCCATGAATAAAAACCCTCCATGGTTTATGCTTCCTAATATGTGTATTGTCCGTGAATAAATACCCTCCATGGTTTATGCTTCCTAATATGTGTATTGTCCATGAATAAATACCCTCCATGGTTTATGCTTCCCTAATATGTGTATTGTCCATGAATAAAAACCCTCCATGGTTTATGCTTCCTAATATGTGTATTGTCCATGAATAAAAACCCTCCATGGTTTATGCTTCCGAATATGTGTATTGTCCATGAATAAATACCCTCCATGGTTTATGCTTCGAATATGTGTATTGTCCATGAATAAATACCCTCCGTGGTTTATGCTTCCTAATATGTGTATTGTCCATGAATAAATACCCTCCATGGTTTATCTGCTATCAGCTCTCCCTGTGCCCAGCTGATTACCAGATGCTCAAGAGGGAAGGCGGGTTGGTTCATCAATAAATGAACGAGATCAGAGGTGACTACAAGAGTATTCCACCCACACGGCAGAGCCTGGCAAGCTATCCATGTCATATTTGATATGCCAAATACCAGTAACAATTATAGACCTCATTCCCATGACCTGATGGAATGGATTGAGGCTCTTTATGTTCCTGGAGCAAGCAGATGCCCTTGGGCTACACTAGCATGTGACAGGACGTATGGAGGTGTAACTGGTGATCGCTTGAGCAAATAGATGATCAATGGGAAGACAAGTGATATAAGACAAGTGAAGTGAATATGTGTTATGCTTTGGAACTGTAGAAATATATTTGAAGCATGCACAGTAAGTTACAGTGGACTAAGTTGGTTTGTGGGAGCAGGCGTCACTCCCAGAGACATTCTGGGGACCCTGAGATGCCAGCCGACACAGCATGTACCAGCCCTCAAGCTGTCTTCAGGCCGCTTGAATAGATTTGATTTTATTTTATATTCTTCACTAAATAATTGTGTTGTTTTCAATATTTTCACCAAAGGTAAAGTGTCACACCACAATATAGTGCTGGAGATAGTTTCCCCAATCCCCCAACAAAACACTAACCCCAAGGTCATGATAGTCCCCTAAACAAAATGGTGGAGTTCTTAGTATATAAATGAACAGCAAAATATGCATCTGGGAAAGAGTTGAATTAAAGCAATTTAGGGTATTTTAGATTTTGAGGATGTCACTATCACTGTCTTCCCGTTAATCATCTATTTGCTCGAGCGGGCACCAGTAATATCTCCATATGTCCTGTCTCATGCTAGTAGAACCCAAAGGCATCTGCTTGCTCCAAGAACATTAAGAGCCTCAAACCATTATATTAGGTCACGGGAATGACCTAATATAAATGTTACTGGTATTTGGCATATCAAATACTACAGGAGCAGCTTGCCAGGCTTGCCGTGCGGCTTGAGGATGTAATAGGCAAAAATAGACTGAGAAGCTCTCACAGCTTTACTGTGCACTCCCAGGGGCCTGCATTGCCTCTGGAGCTCAGCCTCTTGGGCCTGTGATGACTCTCTGTGAGATAGCCCAGCCTCTGCTCTTGATGCACCCATAGGATTTTGATGTCGTTGATGTCTCTGTCAACTTGAATAATAGCTCATGTGTTGGGCATCTGGATGGGGAGCATTGTTGTACTGAGTATATGGCTAGCCCGTGAGCTCACTGTGGTTACATAAGTGACCCTAAAGCCTGGGCGGTCTCTGTGTATTTGTTTGTGTCACTCTATACCACCAGCCCTTGCTGGACAGACTAAGGGGGGCCAACCCGATTGGCTCTAGTAGTGTTCCAGCACAAAAAAAAATCTCAGAATCTACATTTGGAGATGGGGTGATTTATATGGGGTATTGATTTTCCACATATTCTTAGATTAAATAAAATTATCATGACAAAGTATGCCAACCTTGTATAACATGCAGATTATTGCGAGAATTTGCCTATTTTTTAAATGGTGTACATATAAAGTATACATATAAACTTTACAAGAAACATAGATATTTGTTAATCCCTCCAATAAAATACAACCATAAGTCAAAAAGACAGGATACTATATTGCTAATAAATTTGAGTTATACTGGTTATAAGTCCCTTAGTCTTGCATTTTTATAAATAAGTTTTCCAACATTATGAAAATATAAGTAGAAATGCTATACATATTTTGAAAATCTTGCAAACGTTTATTTCAGTTAAATATTAATGCTTAAGTATTCTGAGAAAATCTATCTGTATCACTAGCTTTTGCATCACCGAGTTTTCAAATAACTTTCAAGTTAAACCTACACCTCAGTCATTTTTACGGTGACTAAAATATCATAAGTCATCCTAGTTACAAAGTATTATTCATATAAGAAATGTTTTGTTTTGGAGCCAAACCCAGTAGTGCTCAGGCTTACTCAGGCTTACTCCAAGCACCATCAGGGGTCACTCCTAAGCAGTGCTAGATTTCGCCTAAAATTCAAAATAATGATAATAATCCATCCCCTATACTTACCAAAGTAATAGGGCATGTATCTAACACTGCACTGGGTACTTATATATTCATTTTATGTGAAAAGAAACAAAGTTTCCCTCATAAGGGAACTTGCAAGATTGGGTCCAGGTTGAGACCAGCCGAGCTCAGAGGCTGCTTTTTCCTGCAGGAGCGGTCCTGGGGCTCTGGCATTGCCTCGTGAGCACTTATTTCTAAAATTTCATCCCCTTGCAGAAGGACAGCACACTCGACCCCCAGGTCACTCTGTCTGAAGGACTGAATCCCTTGGGCATCCAGCGCCACCATGGGGCCGTCTGGGAGTCTGCTGGGTGGAGAGCAAGTGCAGGTCATCCTGTGGGGAAGTCTGGGAGCTTTTGCCACCTTTTTCCTCATCACTTTCCTCATCTTGCTGTGCTCCAGCTGTGACAGGTAAGAGCCTGTGGGTACTCCCCAAACCTTGCATGACATGTGTTCTACCCCCAAGGACTCTTGAGGGGAGATGTCTTTAATCCTGGAACCAGGCATGAGAGGTTGTACAGGGTTAAGACCTGTGCAGGGTCAACCCACATTTGGTCCCTGGCGCCACCATATGGTCCCCCAAGCCCCTACAGGAATGATCCCTGAGCACAGAGCCAGAAGTAAGCCCGGGCGTCTCTGGGTGCATCTGCACACCCCTGAGCACTGCCCACATGGCCTGGATCTCCCTGGCATTAGGGTCTCTCGGGCACGTGCACTGAACTGGCAGCTCACATAGCAGAGAATCACCTGTAGAACCTTCCTTCCTTCCTTCCTTCCTTCCTTCTTTCCTTCCTTCCTTCTTTCCTTCCTTCCTTCCTTCCTCCCTCCCTCCATCCCTCCCTCCCTCCCTCCTTCTTTTCCTTCCTTCCTTTTTGATGGGGAGGCCACATTAAGGGGTGCTTGGGGCTTAGTCATGGCTATGTTCTCTGGGGATCAGCCCTGGCAATGCTTGGGGACCATAGGCAGTACCAGGTCAGTCATACAGTAGATAATTACCTTCACCCCTGCACTGTCCTCTGAGGGGGAAAAAAAGGTGGAATGTGAATGAAATTACATATTTTGTCTTTTTGGCAAGTAGCTAGAAGAACCCTGAAGGATGAAACTTTCCAGAAGGACATTGTTGCTTTTTGGTCTGGACTGTGACAGTGTGTCTGAATGTATGTGTCCTTCCCCATCTGCTGCCCATTGACATCCGAGTGTGTCCAGTCTGTGATGTTTTCCTTCACCTCTTCGTCATTAGTTGATTTGATAGGGATCATTCCATTAAAGATTTTTCATTTTGAACTGCAGTTTCTTTTTTTTGTTGTTGTTGTTTTTATTTTTTCTCTTTGGATCACACCCGGTAATGTTCAGGGGTTTCTCCTGGATCTGCACTCAGGAATTACTCCTGTCGGTGCTCAGAGGGCCATAGGGGATGCCGGGATCGAACCTGAGGGGGCTGTGAAAGGCAAATGCCCTCCAGTCTGTGCTGTCATTCTGGCCATAGAACTGCAGTTTCTTAGACATTCATTTTCCTACAAGAAAGAGATGCTGTGTTGTTGGTTTGTTACTTGTGTTCCTTTGGGAGCCACACTGAAAAGTGCTTGGGACTTACTCCTGGTCTGCTCTGGAATCATTCCTGGTGGGGGTACATGGCACCATATGGGGCATCAAAGAGTGAACCTGGCAGCCATGTGCAAGGCAAGTGTCCTGCCACAGTACTACCTCTCAGCCCCCATAATTCCTATTCAGAATGTCACTGGTCTCCCTCGCTCCTCTTTCCTTTTCCTCTGTACCCCTAGCAGAGAAAAGTCTTAAGTCAGAGTGACTGTCCCCTCTGCAGGTGCTCAGGGGTGCCTTGTGCAAGACAAGTGATGTATTGTCTCTCTGCTGTACTCTCTCTCCAGTGCAACAGCCAACTCTTGGCCAACCATTTGCAGTAAGCTCAAGAAATTTAACAAGACTTCCTGCCCTGCCTGGTTTCATTTGGTGGATAGACTTGTCTCTCCCAACCCCACTGGCTCCCAAGCCCTGACAGTTAGGACTCTGGCTGAGCGCCCCACCCTCAACACACACGTATGCACACACGCACACAGACACTCACACGTGTGCACCTAGGGGCACACATGCACCCACACACACCTCAGCCTCCTTCACCTTAGACCTGTGTGGGCTGCTTCTGTAATTATGCTACTTCCCATTAGATGTCACTCTAGCCTCGTAAATTTGCAAGAAATTGGTTTGTACCAATGCTTTCTTTAGTATGTCTTGTATTATTATTAATTAATAAAAATAAATTATATTTTTACTTGTCAGAATTTTTTCCATGGACTGTAACTACGCATGACTCATCCTCAGGCCATTTGCTCTTCTCAGGGAGCCAAATGTGTATTCTCTCTATTTTCTCAACTCTGTTGCAGGGTGTGACTTAGCAAGACTGAGTTCAGGAAGGACACAAGAGTCATCTAGGTTGCTTGACTTTTTATTTTTTTAAGAAAAAGATAATTAGTTCCAGTATTCTAAAAATGAGCAGAACTTACTTGGGAACCTTTTCTCAACCTCTTGTTGAGAATTTTTTGTGCTCCTGGAAGAATTAGTGGATGGGATACTAAGAAACACCCCCCCCAGCCACCCAAAGCCCCTGCTGAGTCCTGGCCACGCTGCCTCCTTGCCCTTGCTTGAGCATCCTCAGCAGAGTGAAATGTGCTCCTTAGGGAGCTCTGAGAGCGTGATACAAAGAGCTGCTCTGAGGCATGGGAAAGCACTCGCCTTGCACGAGGAACCCTGTCCTTCCCTCATCACACCCATCAGAAACAGTCCCTGAGGACTGGGGCTGGCTTCCAAACCTACCAAAAATATATATAGGAAACAGGAGTGAACCTTGATTTTTTGGTGGCATATTTGGTAACCAAGCAATGTTTTATTTTCTACTCCAGAGAAAAGAAGCCAAGACAATATAGTGGGGATGATGAGAACCTGATGAACATGGTGAGTCCGTGTGCATGTGTGCATGTATGAGTGCAGGTATGAGTGCATGTGCTTGTATGCATGTTTGTGCATGTGTGTGCATCAGCCATGATATTTCCCCACAAGCTTATGGCCCAAAGGAAACCAAGGAAAGCCGTGTCTTCGGACCTGCCACGTGCTGCAGTAGAGAGCAAAGAGCATATGCCTGTTGGTTCAAGGCCTGGGTTCAGTCCCGGCCACAGCCAGGCTCCCACTAGGGAGGGATCTTCAGGTCCTGCTGGCCAGCCTTCACCTGTCACAGCCCGTCTCCTGGACATCGCAGCTGGGTGGGAATGTGTCAGCTGGAAGAAACTCTTCAGCATCAGGGAACCATACGTGGTGCCAAGGATCGAACGGGGTCATCACATGCATGGCCAGCGCCTTAGCCCCTGGAATATTTCTCCAGCCCAGCTCCAACCTTCTCCAAGGATGTTTATTCTTGCCTCTTCCCAGTTGCAGCCATGGTGTAGAGTTCTGGGGCTGTGTCAGTGGAGGGCTGAAGACTGAGGGACTTAAATACATCACAGGGCTGGAGAGATAGCACTGTGGGGAGGGCATTTGGCTTGCACATGACTGTCCCAGGTTTGATCCCCAGCATCTAAAGTGCTCCTCTGAGCACTGCCAGGAGTAATTCCTGAGTGCAGAGCCAAGAGTAACCCCTGAGCATCACTGGGTGTGACCCCCAAAAAAAAGACTAAAATTAATAAATAGAAGCATCTCGGCGCTTCCTCTATGACTCCAGGTGGGTTTCCCTCATTAGGCTGTTTCTGACTCTCATTCAGATTTGAAGGAACAATACACAGCTTTGTGGATAAACAACAGTTAAAAAAACTTCATAGTCTCAAAACCAAGTTTCTCCTTTTATAATACACTCCAGTAGAACCCTATCAAACCCAACTTCTGGATCAGGATTAGCACAAAAACTGGCCACAGTAAAATTTTATGAATATCCAGTAACCAAAATTAATTCAGAATTAACTGCTTACTGAGTTAAAAGTGTTTTGGACACTGCTAATTTCTGTTGCATTCCTTAGCCAAAACAAGTGGAAAGTTTAAGAAGGCCTGAATTTTTTGTTTGTCTCAATTTGTTTGTGGGAGGGTTTGCAGCTACACCCAAAAATGCTGAGGAATCATTCCAGACAGAGCTATGCTGTGCCAAGGATCAAACCCAGGTTGGCTACATGCAAGGCAAATGCCTTCCCAGCTATATGATCTCTCCAGGTAGCAGCCATGATTTATAGCAACCCTATTTCCAAGCAAGATTCAGTTCAAAAAATACTGCAGGCTTGAACTTCAACATATAGTCATTGGGAAAGATGCCCATAATTACTCGTTAATAAGCTAACCAGAGTGTTGGATCCTACAGAAACCCTAGCCATGGCCTGATCTTTCTTAGCATTTCAAACCCTTTGTATTGCCAAAGGTCTGACAACTCCCATAAGCCCCTGGCACCTGCCCAGGAGCAAAGCAGCTCAGCCACCAGGTTAGTGGCTGAGCACTAGGTTGTGCATCTCTCCACAAGTCGGGGTTCTGTCTCCTGCGTCTACCCAAGCCCCTGGGTGAAACTGCCACCAGGGAAGGGAAAAGCTGGTGCCTGACTGTAGAGCCTGTGGTGCGAGAAGGGCCGAAGCGTGCAAAAGAAGGATGCGTGTTCATCAGCTGCCAAGTCAGAGACCTTACTGGAAAGATCCTGATAATGACTTTAGCAAAAACCTGAGAATTACTGCAGTGCCTACACTATAGAACATCTCATAAAGTGGTGGAGTCTGAGTGTCTTCAGGCCACCCTGATGGAAATGTTGTTCTCTGAAGATGAGTTGATTGATGATGGCAATTGTCTTGATTTCCCTTGTTCCTGAAAGCAAGTATCTCTACACTTGCTTTCAGTTGATGTTAAAAAGTGATATATAAATTGCCAATATGGATAAACAGTGGTATTAAAATCTTCATAGACCCTCAAAAAATGGTGAAATGCAAGTCAGGCTCTGACCCACTGTACCCTCTCTCTAGCGCCCGAGGAGAGTTAAAGACAAGTGACTAAGCAGAGGTTTGTGTGTATGTGTGGAGCACGTGTGTGTGAATGTGTGGAGCACGTGTGTGAGTGTGTGTGTGAGAGTGTGTGTGAATATGTGTGTGGAATGTGTTTGTGAGTGTGTATGTGAATGTGTGCATGTGTGAATATGTGTGAGTCTGTGAATGTGTATGTTCAGTGTCTGTACAGATGTGTTGGCAGCCTTCTTCCTCACACATCAAATAATAGTCCTGCCTGGGGATAAGTAGTTAAGGATGTGGTAATTGAAGGGTTGAAAAAAGAAGAAAGGAGAGCGAATCTCTCCTTTTTCCAAGAGGCTTCCCCCATCCACCACTCTGGCAGCTGGTGCCAGGCATCAGCAGAAGGCAGGGATTGACAGCCTGGAGCTAAGCTTCCTAAACTGTGGGTCCAAAGCTCCTGTGGGCTTGTGTAACTGAAGTGAGAACTGCAAAAGGAAAAAAAGTCTGTTTTAAATAAATGTATGATGTATCACCAGTAAATGCTTTAGCTTTGTACCTATTTCATACACTTCCATACTGAGGTTCAAATTTCTGGGTGGGAATACAGATAGCTAAAGCAATCCTTGCAAAAAAGATGGGAGGCATTACCTTTCCCAACTTCAAACAAAGCAGTAGTAATTAAAATAGCATGGTACTGGAATGAAAACTGACGTGTGGGACCTATGGAAGAGAGTTGAGTATCCTGACACCTCAAATACATGATCATTTAATCTTTGATAAAGGAGCAAAAAGTATTAAATGGAGCAAGGAAAGCCTCTTCAACAAGTGATGCTGGCTTTCAATTTTTCCCCAATTGAGAATGATGTTTGCTATGGCCTTTTGGTAGATGGCTGTAACTATCTTGAGGAAAGTCCCTTCAATTCCATTTTCTGGAGGGTTTTAATCATGAACGGGTGCTGGATCTTGTCAAATGCTTTCTCTGCATCTATTGATAGGATCATATGGTTTTTATTTTTTCCTTATTGATATGATGGATTATGTTGATTGACTTGCGAATGTTGAACCATCCTTGCATTCCCGGGATGAATCCTACTTGGTCATGATATATAATCTTCTTGATGAGTCTTTGGATTCTGTTTGCTAGTATTTTGTTGAAGATCTTAGCATCCGTATTCATCAGGAGATTAGGTCTGTAGTTGTCTTTCTTTGTGTTGTCTCTGCCTGCTTTGGGTATCAGGGTGATATGTGCCTCATAGAAGCTGTTTGGGAGGGTTTCTGTTTCTTCTATTTCCTGGAAGAGCTTGAAAAGGACTGGCAGTAGGCCCTCCTTAAAGGTTTGGTAGAGTTCACTAGTGAATCCATCTGGACCTGGGCTTTTGTGTTTGGGAAGACTTTTTAATTACTGTTTCAATTTCCTCAATGATGATAGTCTTTTTTCAGGTATTGCAGGTCTTCTTGTTTCAGCCATGAGAGGTTAGAGGACTTCAGGAATTTATCCATTTCTTCAAGATTCTCATGTTTCACGGCATACAGGTTCTCAAAGTAATCTCTGATGATCTTTTGGATTTCTGTGGTTTCTGTTTTGATGTCACCATTTTTATTTCTGATTCTGTTTATTTGGGTTTTCTCTTTTCCTGTCCTTACAAGTCTTGCCAATGGTTTGTCAATCTTGTTTATTTTTTTCAAAGAACCAGCTCTCGGTTTCATTAATCTTTTGGATTGCTTTTTTTTAGTTTCCAACTCATTAATTTCCTCTCTAAACTCTATTATTTCCTTTTTCTGCCTGGGTTCGGCTCCTTTTTGTTGGTCTTTTTCTAATGTCTTCAGCTGTAGTCAGGTTATTTAAGTGGGCCCGTTCTTCTTTCCTGATGAATGCTTGCAGAGCTATAAACTTTCCTCTTAACATGGCTTTTGCCATGTCCCAAAAGTTCTTATAGTTGGTGTCTTCATTTTCATTTGTTTCCAGGAATCTTTGGATTTACTGTTTGATGGACAAGACAAGGTTGCCCACTCTCACCTCTTTTTATTCAATATAGTACTGGAAGTACTTGCCATAGCAATCAGAGAAGAAAAGGACATCAAGGGCATCCAGATAGGCAAGGAAAGAGTCAAGCTATCATTATTCACAGATGACATGATATTATACCTAGAGAACCCTAAACTCGATTTGCTCGAGCGGGCACCAGTAACATCTCCATATGATGCTTGCTTGGCATTCTTTGACATAGAATTAATTCACAATGCTATACATGTTATAAAGACTGCTGCAGTCTTTTTTTAATCCTGCCCAGAACTCCACCCAGCAGACCAGCCTATTACAGCCCGGCTCGCGCAGCCACTTGCGGCCGCACGGTTCATCAATATTGCTGGATTTTGAGATGACTACAAGAGTATGCTACCCGCACGGCAGAGCCTGGCAAGCTACCCGTGTCGTATTTGATATGCCAGATACCAGTAACAGTTATAGACCTCATTCCCATGACCTGATGGAATGGTTTGAAGCTCTTTATGTTCCTGTAGCAAGCAGGTGCCCTTGGGCTCTTCTTGCATGAGACAGGTCATATAACCCTAAACTCTCTACCAAAAATTCCTACAAAAAATAGACACATATAGTAGAGTGGCAGGATACAAAATCACCACCCAAAAGTCAGTGGCTTTCCTATATACAAATAACGAAAGAGAAGAAAGGGATATTACGGAAACTATTCCATTCACAGTTGTGCCACAGAAAATCAAATACCTAGGAATCAACTTACCCAAGTGTGCAAAAGGACCTGTACAAAGAAAACTACAAAACACTGCTCCAAGAGATAAAAGAGGACACGAGAAAATGGAAACACATTCCCTGCTCATGGATGGGGAGAATCAACATTGTCAAAATGGTAATACTCCCTAGAGCTCTGTACAGATTCAATGCAGTCCCTATAAGGATACCCCATGATATTCTTCAAAGAAATTGACCAAACTCTCCTGAAATTTGTATGGAACAATAAACCCCAAAGGATAGCTAAAGCAATCCTCGGGGAAAAAGAAGATGGGAGGCATCACCTTTCAAACTGTACTACAAAGCAGTAGTAATTAAAACAGCATGGTATTGGAATAAAAACAGACCTGTGGACCTATGGAATAGAATTGAGTATCCTGACACCCAACCGTAAACACATGATCAGTTAATCTTTTGATAAAGGTGCAAAGAGTCCAAAATGGAGTAAAGAAAGCCTCTTCAAAAAGTGGTGTTGGGAAAACTGGGCAGCAACATGTAAAAAAAAATGAATTTGGACCTGTGTCTAACACCATGCACAAAAATCAGATCAAAATGGATTAAAGATCTCAATATCAGACTTGAATCCATAAAGTACATTGAAGAAAATATAGGGAAAACCCTCCACGACATTGAAGCTAAAGCCATCTTCAAAGGTGAAACACCATTAACAGAGCAACTGGAAGAAAAGATAAACATACAGGACTACATGAAACTAAAAAGCTTCTGCACCTCAAAAGAAACAGCAACTAAGATACAAAGGCAGTCCACAGAATGGGAAAGAATATTCACCCAATACCCATCTGATAAGGGGTTAATATCTAGGATATATCAGGCACTGGTAAAACTTTACAAGAAGAAAACAAACAACCCATTCAAAAAATTGGGAAGAAGAAATGAACAGAAACTTCAACTAGGAAGAAATTCGAATGGCCAAAAACATATGAAAAAATGCTCATCATCACTATTCATCAGAAAGATGCAAATAAAAAACAACAATGAGATATCATTTTACACCACAGAGACTGGCACATATCCAAAAGAGCAACAACAAGTGCTGGCTTGGATGTAGGGAAAAGGGGACACTCATCCATTGTTGGTGGGAATGCCAGCTGGTACAACCTTTCTGGAAAACAATATTGACATTCCTCCAAAGACTAGAAATTGAACTCCCATTGGACCCAGCCATACCACTCCTGGTAATCTCTGGGAAGCCAAAAAATAAGAAGTGGAAACACCAACCCTACTTTTATGTTCATAGCAGCATTATTCACAATAGCCAGAATCTGGAAACAAACAGAGTGCCCGAGAATCGATGCCTGTTAAAGAAGCTATGGTACATCTACAAAATGGAATACTATGCAGCTGTTTGGAAAAATGAAGTTATCAAATTTGCCTATAAATGAATGGACATGGAGAAGATCGTGTTGAGTGAAATTAGCCAGAAGTAGAGAAACAGATATAGAATGACTGCATTTATTTGCATGACATAAATATGTATGTATTATGATACCAATATCCAAGGTCAAGTGAAACATGTATCAGGAGGTTTTGTCAAAGGTGGAAATCACAAATGTGTGGGAGTCAGAGGCTAGGTAAGACAGAAAATGGAACAGGTGCTAACAATAGTCTAAATTACTAATACCAACCTAGGACTGAGCATTAAATACATGCAAAAAGATACACATGACAACCCGTTAATGTATGTTCTGTAATCTGCAATCTGGAAGGGAAGGAAAAGAGAAAGAGATAGAGAAAGAGGGAAAGAAATAAAGAACCTGCCATGGAGGCGGGCTGGGGAGGGGGTGGGAACCTGGGACATTGGTGTTGGGAGATGGGCACTGGTGGAGGGAAGGGTGCTGGAACACTGTATGACCAAAACCCAAATAAGAACATCTTTGTAATTGTATATTTCACGATGGTATAATAAAATCCTTATTTTAGAAAAACAAGTGGTGCTGGGAAAACTGGGCAGCTACATGTAATAAATGAATTTGGCCTCTGACTTACACCATGCACAAAAATCAGACCAAAATGGATTAAATATCTCAATATCAGACATGAATCCATAAAGTACATTGAAGAAAATAAAGGAAAAACTAAAGGCATCTTCAAAGATGAAATACCACTAACAAAAAAAATTGGAAGCAAAGATAAACATATGGGGACTACATGAAACTAAAAAGCTTCTGCACCTCAAAAGAAACAATGACCAAGATACAAAGACTGTCCACAGAATGGGAAAGAATATTCACCCAATACCCATCTGATAAGGGGTTAATATCCAGGATATATCAGGCACTGGTAGAAATTTATAAGAAGAAAACATTCAAACACATTTAAAAAATGGGGGAAAGAAATGAACAGAAACTTCAACAAGGAAGAAATTCAAATGGCCAAAAGGCATATGAAAAAATGCTCATCATCATTAATCATCAGAGAGATGCAAATCAAAACATCAATGAGATATCATCTCACACCACAGAGATCTCACACGCACATATCCACACATCTCACACGCACATATCCAAAAGAGCAAGGACAGCAAATGCTGGTGTGAATGCAGGGAGAAAGGGTCTCTCATCCATTGTTGGTTGGAATGTCATCTGGTACATCCTTTTGTAAAACAGTATGGACATTCCTCCAAAGACTAGAAATTGAGCTACCGATTGACCCAGCCATACCACTCCTGGGATTATACCCTGAGAAGGCAGAAACACACAGCAGAAACACCATCTGCACTCTTATTTTTATAATAGCACAATTCACAGTAGCCTGAATCTGGAAACAACCAGAATGCTTGAGAACTGATGACTGGATAAAGAAACTTTGGTACATCTACACAATGGAATACTATACAGCTGTTAGGAAATATGAAGTTATGAAATTTGCCTATAAATGGAAATGGAGAGGATCATGTTGAGTGAAATTAGCCAAAGGAAAAAGACAGATATAGAATGACTGCATTTATTTGCATGATATAAATATATATGTATGTGTATATATATATATATATATATATATATATATATATATATATATATCATGATATATATGGTGCTTGGCCAGCGCCTGGTCATGTCCTACATAGCTCCTAGGGCCTGCTCGCCATGCAGACGGCTGTGCCTGCTAGACTCGGAACAAGGATTAGGGTCTCCACCCAGTCCCCAGCCTCCATTCTCAGTGGGTGTGAGCCTGAGCTCCAGCAACCACAGCCAACCGCCGCAATACCGCCCTCATGGTGAGCGGCCATATGGAGTTCCTGGGGAAAAGCAAAAGGCTCCGCCAGCGCCTGGTCATGTCCTACATAGTTCCAGGGCCTGCTCACCATGCAGGCAGCCACGCCTGCTGGACTCGAGCAAGGATTGGGGGCCTCCACCCAGTCACCAGCCTCCGGGCTCAGTGGGTATGACCCTGAGCTCCAGCCACCACAGCCAACCACTGCAAGACGGAGAATTCAGATCCACGGATGCAGAGGCGCTCAGTGGCTCCGCCGCCGCGGTTTAACCTTAGACTCAATGTATTTTAGCACCAGATCCTTTCAGGATCTTTCTATTTGTACATCTCAATGATCGTTCTATTTACATCAACTGGAGAGTTTGTGGGGAATGAGGAATTATGAGAGACTCACACACACGGGGCAGAGCTGCTACTTGCTCTCCCTGTGCCCAGATGATCACGAGGCGTCCGGGAGGGATGACGGGTTCTAGCCCTAGCCCGCTACCCTAGCAGAGCCTCACAAGAAGCCAGAGGAATCCCCACACCATGAGGGCCGCCATTTTCCACATCTGGACTCCCTTCTCATCGAACTCCATCCAGCAGAAGAGCTGATTGTAGCCCGGCTTGGCCACGCGGTTCATTAATAAATACTTGAGTCTTGAGGTGACTAGAAGATTATCCCACCTGCACGGCAAAGCCTGGCAAGCTACCTGTGTCATATTTGACATGCCAAATACCAGTAACAATTATAGACCGCATTCCTATGACTTGTTGGAATGGTTTGAGGCTCTTGATGTTCCTGGAGTGGGCAGATGCCCTTGGGCTATCTTTCATGTGACAGAACATGAGATGTTACTGGTGCTCGCTCAAGTAATCGATGATCTATGGGAAGTCAAGTGATCAAGTGATACATCATAATATATATATATATATATTATGTATATATATTATGATACCAATATCCAATGTCAGGCAAAACATGGATCAGGAGGTCTTGTCAGTAGGTGGAATCTACCACAAATATGTGGGAGTCAGAGGTTTGGTAAGAAAGAGAATGGAACAGTACGCTAATAATCATCAAAAATGATACCAGCCTAGAACTGAGCATTGAATATAGACAAAAAGATACACATGATAACCTCTAAATGTATGTATTGCAATTCAAAATGTATAACAGTAGAAAAAGAGAAAGAGAGAGAATGAGAGAAAAGAGATAACCTGCCATAGAGACAGGCTCTGGGAGGGGGGAGGGAAGTGGGGACACTGTGGTGGGAAATGGGCACTGGTAGAGGGATGGGTGCTGTATGACCAAAGCCCAAACCCATCTCTGTAATTGTATATCCCACGGTGGTATAACAAAATATTAATTTAAAAAAACATTTCTGGGGGAAAAGGGGTGACCAAGGGGAACAGTGTAAGAAGATTTTGATCCAGTGCCTTCTTGGTTTGCCTGATCTCAGAAGTTGTCAACAACAGGCAGGAACTTCCCTGGTGGCGGTTTCACCCAGGGGCTTGGGTAGAACACAGGAGCCAGAACCCTACTTGTGGAGAGAAGCAGGCAGGACCTGGTGGCTGAGCTTCTTTGCCCTGGGCAGGTGCCAGGGGCCGAGGGGACATTGTCAGACCTTTGGCAATACTAAGTGTTTTCCCTTCAGTGTCCTTGGAACCAGTGAAGTAAGAGAAAATGGTCTTGCCTTTGTGCTGCTCCACAGCCTTGTGCAACTCCTCAAAACCCAAATGCTCACCTCATGCAGGCATCAAAGAAGGCTCAGGCAGCAGAGCAACGGAGGAGTTGAGCTTTGGGGTTCCAGCCCCAACACCATGTGTGATCCCTGAACAGAGAGCTGGGAGTAAAATCTTTGAGAATAGCTAGCTATATTTGCCCCAAAAAAACGACAAAAAGCTCTCTTGGCTATGGTTTGCTACACTTTCTCACTCTCCTTCTCAGGCCAGACACATAACAACTAAACTCGGGCCCTACATGTCCCAGTTCCATAGCCCCAGCTCAGCTGTCTCCCTCTGAATCCCACTGCCCGAGCAGTCGTGCCATGTCTCACCTGGAGCCAGGCACATGGAAGCTTGCATCTCTTTTCTGTATGTTCTCCAGCAGGCAGGAATGATGGCTAGGACCTAGATTTGGATCAAAAGGCTGTGAAAGTCTGACACTGGTGTGCCCGCACCCTACCCAGGAGCCTTCCTACCTTCCAACCCCTCCTGTCCAGGAAGGACATTTTGTGTGCGTATGTGTGTGTGTGTGTGTGTTTATTAACACCTAGCAGTTCAGCCCGTGACTCATCCCCAGGTGCTAGAGTGGGAGCTCCAGGACCCTTCCACTGACCGTACTGTTTGGGCACTTCTGGTTACCAGCGATGTTTACACCCCAACTTTCTATGTAGGCTCCTGGGCTGTGCAGAAATGCCTGCATCCATAAAGAGAGAACCCGACCCTCTTAGCTGTGTGCAGACAGATGGACAGTTAAAGAAACTCCTGAGAGGCTGAAGAGATAATAGAGCAAGTTGAGCTAGTTTGGTCACCAGCACTACATATGGTCCCCTCAGCCCCTTCAAAAGTGATCTCTGGGTGTAGAACCATAAGTAAGCTCTGAGCACTGCTGAATGACACCCTCTCCACCCCCAGAAAACAAAGAAAGAGAACAGTGAGGGGGCAGAGAGATAACACAATGGGCAGGGTTCTTACCTTGCATGCAGCCAACCCAGGTCCAATCCACAGTATCCCACCATAAGGTCCCCCGAACTCACCAGGAATGATTTCTCAATGCAGAGCCAGGAGTAACTCCTGAGCACTGCCAGGTATGACCCTCTCCCTCTAAAACAGTGACAACAACAAAAGAATTAAATTCCTCAAATACCAGTTTAATATCAGTACAGTTCAGTCTGACAGACAAGCTATGTGTTAGTAGCTACACATTCTGGTCCAAGGCACACCACCAGTGCCGGTTTCCGCAGTGGGCCCTAACTTTTCCTTGTGAATAAGAGAGATATGCAAACCTTTGGAGCAGGTGATTACTTGGGCGATCTTTGAAGCCTGAGTAAGACTCGGCTAATGATGAGAACTCTCAGCTCTCAGTGACATGACCATATTTTACCACATACTGCCTCATTACGGAATTGTCATGGTCCATTTTTTTAATAGTACAGTGCAATTTTTTTAAGCTTAACATACTGAGCAAAATAAATGACATAAAATTGGCAAGGTTTTGCAGTGAAATGCAATATCTTTGATGAGATTGAAATCTGCCCCCTTCAGAAAAATGAGGGTGATGCCTCCCCCCTGGCTTTCCTGGCTGTACAACTTTCAGATGACAAAGGTCCACAGAGCCTGGAACATGAGCACAGCAGCTCTGCTGAGTCAGTTCTGACCAGCACCAGCCCTTTCTGGGGCTCCTATTAAAAGTGATTTTTAAGGGACAAGAGACACTGCCTTGTATGCTACTGAGCTGGGATTGACTCTAGCACCCCATATATTTCACTGAGCCCTGCCAAGAGTGATCCCTTAGTGCACCATCAGGAGTAAACCCTGAAAATAGCCAGTGGTGCTCTCAAATCCCTGCCCCACTCAAAGACAAAAATTGATTTAGTTTATGATATTTTGTTAGATAGGCAGAAAGCTCTAAGGATAGAAGCTTTCCGGTATGTGATAGACACCCTTAGCCACAAGCAGTTCCTGGGCACTGGAAATGTAACTGATTCAACCAAGAAGCAGTTCAATTTCATGACACTTTCTGTAGCTCTCAGCTGTGTGTATGGGGTTTGATTCGTTGGGGCTGCTGTTGGACATCTTGGCCATGCAGAGAGAGATCAGGAGTGTTCTGTTTCCTTTTGCAGACTTCTGACAAGGAGATGTTTAGCCGCTCCATTACTAGCCTGGCCACCAACGCCCCTGTCAGCAGTGAACAGAATGGGGCACTCACCAACGGAGACAGTAAGTTGTAGCAAACGCCACTCAGGTGTCTGACTTCATAACCTCAGCTAGGATGGTATTTAGAACTGGAGTGTTAGGTAGTACAGTGGGTAGGGCATTACATGCGGTCAGCCCAGCTTCAATCCTTGGCATCCCATATGGTCCCCTCAGCACTGCCAGGTATAATTTCTGAGTGTAGAGCCAAGAGTAGCCCCTGAGCATTGTCAGGTGTTGCCCAAACTCAGGCATGTGCTCTTGCTCACTTGTAATATTTCTCCTGTAATCAAAAAATCAGGAAAATAATATGGGCATTCCTCTGAAAACTAGATATTGAGTTCCTATTTGATCCACCAATAGCACTCCTGGGAATATACCTGAGAGACTGAAAAACACATAGCAGAAACACTATCTGTACTTCTTTATTCATCTCTGCACTATTCACTATAGCTAGAATCTGGAAAGCAACCTAAATGCCCGAGAACAGAGGACTGGCTAAAGAAACTGTGGTTCATCTACACTATGGAATACTATGCAGCTGTCAGAAAAGACGAAATTACGAAATTTACCTGCAAATGGATGGACATGGAGACTATCATGCTGAGTGAAATTAGTCAGAAGGAAAAGGACAGATATAGAATGACTGCATTCATTAATAGGATATAAATAGATACCGGTGTTTTACTAAGTGTGGGAAATGGTAATGGCAGATTAAAACTCACCATTGAATATACACAAAGAGACTTAAGTGATAAACTCTAAATATCTGCAGGGCTAGCCACAATGTGTAAAAGAAGAGGGGAGAGAGATGTAGAGAGAGATAGAGACAGAGAGAGGAAACTGGGGTACCTGCTGTTGAGGCAGCCTGGGGGTGGGTGGGAGGGGGTGGGGTACACTGGTGGTGGAAATGGGGCACTGGTGGAGGGATGGGTGCTGGAATACTGTATTACCAAGAACCAATATGAACACCTTTGTAATTGTATGTCTCACGGTGGTATAATAATTTTTTTTTTTAAATCACCTTACGCACATGAAAGCTGATCTTGTCTAGCTTCTGTGCCTGTGATGTGTATGTTCACTCGTACCTATCCCCAGGATTACTCTGTGAAGTGACTATTTGCAGGATTCACCTTACAGCTCCCTGGAAGATGTCTGCCCATTAATGATCACAGTGTCCACATGAGGAAGCCATAGCACACTTGCAGAAATATCTTGTCTTAAACCCCCAGTTTATCATCTTACAGTTCTGGGATCACAGTGACCACTGCGTCCTCAGCACCCCTGGAGATACGTCACTTCCTCACTGGCCCAGCTTCTGGAGAGTCCTGCACTCCGCATTTCCACCACTCTAAACTTCCCTACCTCCCAACCCCACTCTCTGAGAAAGAATTTCTAGTTTTGGTTGTTTTTTCTCATTTCTTTAATTTTTTTTTGTTAATTTTTAAATTTTTTTTATTGAATCACTGTGAGATACGGTTACAAAGCTGTTCGTGGTTGGGCCTCAGTCATACAGTGTTCCAACACCTGTCCCTCCACCACTGCGCATTTCTCTCTACCAGTGTCCCTCCCCATGCCCCAGCCTGCCTCTATGGCAGGCACTTTTGTTCTTTTCTCTCTTTCTCTGTCTCTCTTGGCCGAGCAATAGTACAGTGGGTAGGGCATTTGCTTTGCATGCAGCTGATCCAAGTTCAATCCCTCGTATCCCATAAGGTCCCCAAACACCACCAGGAGCAATTCCTAAGTGTATAGCCAGGAGGAACGCCTGAGGCATTGCCGGGTGTGACTCAAAACAGTCAAAAAAATCAAAAGATCAGCCAGCGCTCTGCGGATCTGTGACTTGATCTCAGCCATAAGAATCCAGGGTCTTGTGTAGCGATCACACTGCCCCTCTCACTGGATGCTCTCAAGCAGAATGGCAGTTTCATTTGCTCCACACTCCCTGTGCATAGAGCATCCCTCTGCAGTAGGAGGTCATCCTGTTACCCCCATTTATTTATGAGAAGGTTCCCTGAGTTCCACAGAGTGATACCTGAAAACAGCAGCCAGGAGTCAACCCTGAGCACAGCCGATATGGCCCAAAAGTTGAAATAAGCTTTCTTTGCAATGGATCACAGTGGACTTGAGGGCCTTCATGCCCAGCGCCTATGACCTCACCAACAACACAGAAGCAGATGAGGAGATGCAGAGGGCAAAAGTTCACTCCTCCATGATGATTAACTATTTAAAATAGTAGGATAAGGTGGTGGTGTTGAGTTTAGAAGCACTGAGGGATCCGTTATCATTTTCTTCAATTATGCCTTAGGGACTCATTTCTGAACCATCCAGGTGAGACCATTGGTTTCTGTTCATTTTTGTTTTCAAGGCCAAAAGCTGAGTATTTCATTCATTCATTCAGGCTTTCCTGTGAAAATAACTCAGTCAGGTCTAGCATGTGTTTGACTCTGTCCTGAACAAAAGGGTCTCAGAGAATCCAAAGTAAATAGGTTTTTTAAAAAGTATTAAAATTTTTGTTATAGATCCAGAAAGAGATGACAGACTGGTAGGGTGCTTGCTTACACACAGCCCACTCAGGTTCAATACCGAGAACCAGATCAGGTCCCTCAAGAGCCCCAGGAATGATAACCTGAGCACAGATCAGGACTCAACCCTGAGCACAGCTGGTATGCCCCAAAAAGTTGAAAAAAATCACTTTATAAACATATACATACATATACACTCATAATCTAAGATATTTTATTATAGAAGAAGTATATAAGACAAAATGAAGAGACATTAAGACCCACAGGGGGTTGACACTCAAATGTGTTGGATGTGCCCAACTCTGATTGACCCCTGGTACCACAGGCTCCCCCAAGTAAGGCAGAATACAGCCCTGGAGGCCTCCATAGTACTTCCAGGGGTTGTCTGGGACTCCCCAGCACTACAGGGCCTGAGCAGTTCATACCCTCTGGTCCTCGCATTGAAACACCAGCCTGGTTGACCTAGAATGACTAAGAGGAGCTCAAGTCCCTTGACCAATGCTTGGAAACCTTAAAAAATAAAAGAAAAATAAATATCCATTGGCAAACATCTATACAGTCCGTCCTTGGAGTCCAGTTCAAAGCCAGACCTCGATTGAGCCTGACTGTGCCTTACGCTAGGACTGAGTCACTAAGAGCTGTGCCTTATGTGAGCACTGAGTCACTAAGCACTTTCAATCCTTCTGCTGCCCCAGTTGTCTCCGAAGACAGCACTCTGGCCTGCATGCAGCATTATGAGGAAGTTCAGGCCTCGGCCGGATCTCTTGGATTCGCAGGACAGCACCGGGAAGTCCAAATGTCACCAGAGCCGAGAACTGCCCCCAAATTCCTCCTGAGAGTGTGATGGACACAGTGCTCAATGGGAGGCGCAGATGGGGACCCAGGCCTGGGAATGGAGGGACCCTATGAAGTGCTCAAGGACAGCTGCTCCCAAGAAAACATGGTGGAGGACTGCCTGTACGAGACATTGAAGGAAATTAAGGAAGTGGCAGCTGCCGTTCAGCCAGGGAAAAGGCCACAGCAACAGGTCCAAGTCTGCAGCGGCTCTGAAAGGGTTTCCAGGACCCCTGACTGACAGCAAAGCTGACTTTGCTGAATATGCTTCAGTGGACCGGAACAAGAAGAGTCGGCAGAGTGTGCATGTAGAGAGCATTCTAGGAAAAGCCTGTGAGCCCAAAGAGGAGGCTCCTCCCCCTGTCCCCATTAAACTCTTGGATGAGAATGAAAACCTTCAGGAAAAGGAAGAGGGAAAGGAAGGACAGCAAGGCAACATGGAGGAGACCAAGGAAAACTACAAGGTAGGCACCTCCGTGTATGTTTCATGTGCTGGTATTAAGACTGGAAATCTGGTTTATTCCCAGGGGTTTTCTAGTGGTGGTGGTGATGGTAGTTCTCCTTTAAAGATTTATTTTTGGGGCTGGAGAGATAGTATAGAAGGGAGGCCATTTTGCTTTGTGCCCACATGGTCCCCAGGTTTGATCCCTGCAACCATAGGTTTCCCCACCAGGATTGATTCCTGAGTACAGAACTGAGAGTAAGCCCTGAGAATACCAGGTGTTACTCCCAAACAAACAAAATTATGTCACAATAAAATCAAGGTTTGTTTCTCCCTCTCCTTGTTTGGTGTGGAGCTCATTCAGGTGTAGTACTTAGACACTTATCTATGCTGCTCACGCTTTAGTTGTGCTCACACACACTTGGTGATGCACCAGGAGTTTATTAGATCCACGTACTTTGTTGGGACTCTAGGAATCCTGAGAGCCATGCTGCTAGATTGGCATGTGCGGGAACTTGGGCCACACTTGTCTCACAAGAAAGAAGGATAGGAGCAGGAGACATTTATATAAATATCTTTGGTTCTTTAATTTTCTTAAAGTCAGCTAGAGTTAGGAGATATAGTTGGACATAATCACTAGGAGAGCAGGTAAAAGTAGTATTTGACAATAGTAGTATGGTACAAGTCAGCATTAAGAGTCACTTGAATGCTGAGTGTTCCAGAAACTGGGAAAGGCATTGAGAATATCAATATGATTCTGATGGAGGACTCTGGAGCATAAGTATGATAGAGCAGGAAGGAAAGACATCAAGGAGAATCCATAGGTAATGAAAAAAGAGTTGAAACCCACCCATGTTGACAAATTGCTGGAATTGGGTTGGAGGACTGAGAGGTTGGCAGGCTGGCTGTGACTGCTTTTTGTGAGCAACAGGAAGTCTGAGGTGCAGCTCTGAGGGGACTAGGGAGTTTGGCAGACAGCAGTGCAGAGTGGTCAAAATAGATTTGGAAACATAGGTTTGTTAATGACAAATTAATTGAAAATAATGCAGATATGTTACATAATCAGTGAACCTAAGCTCCAAGCTTTGTAAAATGAAGCAAGGAGAAAGCCACAGAATCTCCATTCATTTATCATTTTTCAAATGACTTAGGAATCTTCCTGATGCAGAAAAGTAAAATTTGAGCATCTAATAAGTGTCATGGATTTTTTTAAAAGCTTATATCCTTTGCTTTAGATTAATACTTTAAGAAGTGGAATTTGAATATCTACATTAACTATGTTATTTGTAACTTAAGGTTCAAATTAGAAGAAATTTGGACTGGAAAGATAGCATAACACTAGAGCACTTCTGGTGATCAGCCAACCCAACTTGGTTCCCAGCACCCATATGTCCCCTAGACCTTCCAGGAATGATCCCTTGTGCAGAGCCAGGAGTAAGCCCAGATTACCAGCAAGTATTTCTGAAGATTGAACAACCGCATGTAAGACAACTGCCCAAGATAGATAGATAGATAGATAGATAGATAGATAGATAGATAGATAGATAGATAGATAGATAGATAGATAGATAGATAGATAGATAGATAGATAGATAGATAGATAGATAGATAGATAGATAGATAGATAGATAGATAGATAGGAAATTTATTGAATATTCAAAAGTTGTCATATAATAGATTTCACTCTATCACTGTATCACTGCCTTCCCGTTCATCATCGATTTGCTTGAGCAGGCACCAGTAACATCTCCATATGTCCTGTCTCATGCAACTAGAGCCCAAGGGCACCCTCTTGCTCCAGGAACATAAGAGCCTCAAACTATTCCATCAGGTCATGGGAATGAGGTCTATAATTGTTACTGGTATTTGGCATAACAAATACAACACGGGTAGCTTGCCAGGCTCTACCTAGCGGGTAGCATATTCTTGTAGTTATCTCTAAATTCAGCATTTATTGATGAACCACACGGCCGATTTCGGCCGCGTGAGGTGGGCTTTGATAGGCTGGTCTGCTGGGTGGAGTTCTGATGAGTGGGAAGTCTGGATGTGGAAAGGGAGGCCCTCATGGATTAGAGGGGGTCATCTGTCTTCTTGCGAGGCTCTGCTGGGGTGGCGGGTCAGGACTAGAACAGGCCATACCTCCGGGCGCCTCGTGAGCATCTGGGCACAGGGAGAGCCAGTAGCAGCTCTGCCCCATGTCTGTGAGTCTCTGGATCAGCATACCTGGGCCAGATTTTAAAAAAAGACTGCTGCAGGGTGGATCTCGATGAGCCGGGCTGTGATAGGCTGGTCTGCTGGGTGGAGTTCTGATGAGGGGGAAGTCCGGATGTGGAAAATGGAGGCCCTCATGGGTGTGTGTGGGGGGGGGTCGTCTGGCTTGTTGTGAGGCTCTTCTGGGGTGGCAGGCCAGGGCTAGAAACTGCCTTCCCTCCCGGGTGACCTCGTGAGTGGCTGGGCACAGGGAGAGCCAGTAGCAGCTCTGCCCCATGTCTGTGAGTCTCTGGATCAGCATACCTGGGCCGGATATTAAAAAAAGACTGCTGCAGGGTGGATCTCGATGAGCTGGGCTGTGATAGGCTGGTCTGTTGGGTGGAGTTCTGATGAGGGGGAAGTCCAGTGTGGAAAATGGAGGCCCTCGTGTAGTGGGGGGGAGGGGGGTGTCGTTTGGCTTGTTGCGAGGCTCTGCTGGGATGGTGGGCCAGGGCTAGAACACGCCATACCTCCCGGTGCCTCGTGAACGGCTGGGCACAGGGAGAGCCAATAGCAGCTCTGCCCCATGTCTGTGAGTCTCTGGATCAGCATACCTGGGCGGTTAAAAGACTGCTGCAGTCTTTTTATATTTATAAGATTTACTTATAAATATTTAAACTTCAGGTTATGTGTCTCTTTGTGACTTCCTACAAATCATTTGAAAACAATTTATAGATAAATGGGTTAAGTCATTTGCAAGGGAAATGTTGAATTATTGATTCATACTAACTTCTTTTATGTGTGTGCTAACAGAGATTCAGTTCTTTGTCATACAAGTCCCGGGAAGAAGACCCAACTCTCACAGAAGAAGAGGTGAGTTTTATTAGCTAGAAAGCCCTTTCAATGCGGACTGGAGCCTGTCCTCACTTAAACTCACAGTCTTGTTACCTTTTCTGAAAAGTCCAGAATACTCTGTCAGTATGTATTTGTTTTAGAGATTTTTGGCTCAGAAAGGGTGACCAACAGATGGTCATAGAAGAAAGACAGGATGGATAAAGAAGACAGCTAAGTAAAGGAAGCTCGTCTTGGAAAGAAGGATCAGGATACATGAAAAAGGAAGAAACAGAACAAGGCCAGAAGAATGGGAACTGCAGTCAACAGTCAGGAAGTACACTTGAGAAGGAAATTAAGTGTTTTGGATAATCATGGAAGCTGGAGTTGGTAATGGGTGTTGGAATCTCAGCAAGTTTCTCAAATCTCCCTCTGTCAAGGACAAGCTGGGGAGGGAGAAGATCTAAGTGAAGAGTGTTGGGAGCCTAAAGTAAGTAGCTTAGGGAACTGCAGATCTGCAAGAACTAGGTTCAGTATAACCACCAAGAAGAAAGGACTACTGCCAGTCACAGTGGGTAGGCCTTGCCACGCAAGCCTTAAACAGCTGGGTGAGGGAGGGAGGTGAGTAGGAGAGAGGAGAAGAGCCTATATATTCTCTAAAGCACTGGAACAAAAAATTCACTAGATGAACTTTCCGTGATGCACTGAAATTGTAAAATCCTTTTCATATATTATTGTGCCTAGCTTGGCTCAGAGGGTTGAGAACCTAAAGTTTTCAATTGCATCTGACTTCTATCTGGCATTCCCTTATTGTAAATTATGTGTCAACTCGAATGTTGTCCTTATGCAGTTATCTCACCTCCCTCATAGGACTCAGAGAATTAAAATAGAAGACAGGCCTCATGCCCATCCTGAAGTTTATGGGGCATAAGTGGTGCCCTTTGGTGTGTTGCTCAGGCCCTCTATACTTCCTACCTCAGCACAAACCTACCCTCTAGTCACAGGCTGCATAACGGAAACCATGGGTGTGGTGATCCTTGACACCCCATTTTCCTCACTATCCTTGGATTCAGCCTGTCCCTTCCATAGTTATCTTTCTCTCATCTATTCTGTGGCTGTCCCACAAGACTAGGGCAATACCTTTTGCCAGAACCAAAGATGGCAAGCACCTTCTTCCTGTTTTCCATGCCGGAGTCAGACTAATCATACTTGGGACAGGAAAGTAGAGTACATAAAAGACTTGGAAACTAATCCTTTAAAATAAATCAAAGTAAAAATTACAATTATTGCTCTGCTTGCATTTTTGATATGATTTTGGAAAACAAAATCTTGATATAATGGTGAATTTATATCAGGATAAAATATCATCTAAAATTTGAATTGCAGGACTGGAGCAAAAGTACAGCAGATTGGGCAGTTTTCTTACATGCAGTTGACCTGGGTTCAATCTCCAGCATCCCAGATGGTCCCTTGAGCAATGCAAAGAATGTAGAGATAAATCCAGGAGTAAACTGACTGGTATTGCCTGGTGTGACTCAAAAGCCTTAATTAATTAAATAAATTAAATATGATAATTTGGCATATATAGCCAAATACCAGTAACAATTATAGACCTTATTCGGAATGGATTGATGCTCTTTATGTTCCTGGGCAGCAGATGCCCTTGGGCTCTACTAGCATGAGACAGGCATATGGAGATGTTACTGGGGCCCGCGGCAATCGTGATAACGGGAAGACAGTGACAGTGATGAATTGCTTTTCTTCTTGCATTTTTTGGTGTAGATTTTGGAAAGTGAATCCTGTTAAATTGATGAATTTATAACAATAAAAACTTTTTTAAAATTTTGTTGCCCATATTTTAACTGATATCCATTCTCTAATTCTTTTTTTGCTGGTACATACTTTTGGGAAAATAAACATGTAAATTATTTATTTTGCATTTGTATAATATAATGTTTTGAGCAAAATAATATAATGTTAGTCCAAATTGAAACTGAGATCTGTGTTTTGCATACAATTATCCCAATTTAACAGAATGATTTAGGGATATGCTGGGTGTTTTTAAAAATAAGGAAAAGAAAATGAAAAGGAAATGGGAAAGAGTAGTTTATGAGACTATAATAAAAATATACAGACTGAATAGTGAAAATGGAAGACTTTTTTAAGAGGAAAATTATAAAGCTAAATACAAAGGGACTTGAAGAGAAACCTGTATACAAAATAGAAATAATAATCAAAGAAGGCAGATAGTCAGAAAGAATGTAGGAAGATTTGGGAATCTTTGTAAGAGTTAAAATTGACAATGAGAGCCTCTGCATATGAGATTCATGCCTGGAGATAATATTAAGTTACAAGTCACTGAAAGAACATGTAATTGTTTTTAAAAGTTTAAGCTAAGAACTTAGTACTTACAAAGACTGGGAGCTGCATGGTAGGGGGACACAGGAAAGAAAACTAAAGAGAGAAACAGAAATGCTAGTGAGGAATCAACTCTCCTGTTCTATTCTAAGTGACTTATGTGTTTGTGCTCCTAAATGATACCCATGAAGGTGAGCGACACATATGGAGTGTCTGGCTTCCCCTAACCCCATCTCATCTGCTCTGTTTTAGCTATTTGGGTATAAGTACCTTATTATGACAAATGACGGCACTTCCTTTATTCTTCCTAAATTGACAAAATGAACATTCTTCATCTCACGTTTTTCTCTTAAGACCTCTAAGGTTAGAGTACTAATTTATTCCTCAGTAGAACAGACAGATCAGAATAGCAAGGAATTTCTCAATAATAATTTCTCTAACTCTAACTTGACTTTGGATTGTCAAGACTTGGCAATACTGAGCTACCAGTCTGTGGGGGAAAGTTCTCATGCAAATGACCAGTTAGCACACGTCTTAGGAAGCTTTTGAGGCCAGCTGGAAACTTCGTCCACAGTCTGTGAGATATATGAAAGCAGGAAAATATCTCTCCACACTTAGTAAGCCAAGTATCTGTGAGTAAGCATGTTCATTTATTTCCTGATATCTGAGTAAACCCATCACTGAGGCAAAGATAAATACAGGAAATGATATTTTTACTTATTTCCCAGCATGTTTTCTAACAATGAAGTTGTATCCCCAAATTTCTTAATCAGTACATTTAGACTTTCATTATCAAAGAGAATAAATCCACTGTCAATATAAGAGGTCATGTGGGAATCTTAGTAGAAACCTAGTCAGTTCTTCCCATCAGAATTTAAGTTGACTGGTTGCAATTAAGGATGAATTTTCTCACTAAAGTAAACCTGGCCTGAAAATGTACATATAACCGATAATATGCACTGCAGTTTTAAAAAAGAATAGAATATGTGTGTACTGCCACAATCCATGAAGTACACTTCAGACCCTTGGAAGAAATGGTTATTTGGTGGCTCTCACACTTTAACAGACAAGGTAATTGCAGATGGCTGATCCCGCTCCCTAGGATTCTGATTCATGGCTCTGAAGTAAGACCCAGGACTTTTCCTTTCTGATAAATTTACAAATAATCCTTTCCTGTTTCAAAGCTTGATCAGCTGGACTAAAGGAGAATATTAGTTTCCAGAGTTGGGGAGGAGAGGACATGGGGAAATACTGGTCAGAGATTATAAACTTTGAGCTAAGTGGCGAGAAAGTTTTGGGATCTGATACATGACATGCGTGTTCCAGTTAATGACAAGGTGCTGTTACACTTATTTCCCCTTTTTATTAAAGTTTTAAAGTGTTTTAATTGAATCACAGTGAGATACAAGGTACTACTATTACAATTGTAACTTGTTAAGAGAACAGCTTAAATATTGGGGTCTGAGTGATAGACCCCAATATTTAATGGAAATGTTACTGGTGCCCGCTCGAGCAAATCGATGAATAACGGGATGTCAAGTGATCAAGTGAGTGATAGTTCAGTGAGTGGGTGTTTGCCTTGCACGCGCCAAGTGGGATTCAATTCCCAGCATCCAATATGGTCCACCGAGAACCACCAGGAATAATTTCTAAATGCAGAACCAGAGCCAGGAATAACCCCTGAGCATCATTGGATGTGAGTCAAAAAAGCCAGAAAAGAATGTACAGCTTAAATATTAGTGTGACAATAAGAATGGTAATTAGAGTTTATTACCTAACATCTTTATTAGATGTTAAGTAACCATAAAGAGGTTATTTATTAATAGCCGTGTTGATATGTGATTTCATTGGGCTACACTGGTACATGTCAGGGACAAATGGAAATGTTACTGGTGCCCGCTCGAGCAAATCGATGAATAACAGGATGTCAAGTGATCAAATGATCAAGTCATAATATATGCATGTTAAATCATCACCTGTGCACATAGACTTACATGTTATGTGTCAGTAGTATAGCAGTAAAAGTGGGCACAGAAGGCAAGGAATGACTCGGATGCTGTCAATGTCCACATTCAACCCCAGCACCATATAGTCCCGGAGCAGCGTGGTGCAAGTAGGCAGCCTAAATGCTGCTGAGTGTGACAGAAAACAATAATTTTAAATAGAGAAAAGGGAAAAGAGTCAAAATGTGTGTGTGGTGGGGGGTGGGTAAAAAGAGATCTTTAAGATATTTGTGTACACGTGCGCACTCAAATGCACACACATGAGTGCTTGCACGCCGCAGGCACATACACACAGATACACACAATGGTGCCGCTTAACAAACTAGTCTCTAAAAAATGAGGAAGGGAGAAGTTTAATTTCAAATTTGTTGATTCCATGCACCCCTTGTTTTCTAGATCTCAGCTATGTATTCATCAGTAAACAAACCCGGACAGCCAGGAAATAAATCAGGATCCTCACTTAAAGTGTCAGAGGCCACCTACAGTTCCCTTGAAGGAGCTGCCCAGAGGTCACCCTCCTCCTGCAGCGATCTCTATGCCACTGTTAAAGACTTCGAGAAAACTCCCAACAGCTGCCTCACTGTGAGTCCCCTGTCAAAGAGACCCAATGAGGAGCCAGAGCCTGACTACTAAGCGATACACACTCTGAATAGAGAAGAAGAAACAGTACCCCTGGAAACTAATGGCCACCACAGTCTCTTCCCAAAGGAGAATGACTATGAGAGCATCGGAGACTTGCAGCAATGCAGAGATATGACCAGGCTCTAGCAACCCTGCAGAGACCCCCCAGATTCCACCTCGGCAGCCCTCTGCAGGTGTTGCTCCCACAGAGGCTGTGAAGCTCTCTCCACCTATGACCTATACATGTATGCTGCTTTTAGGAGACTGAAGCAATCCAGGATGCCTGCCCTGCTTTCCCACTTTCAGAAACATTGATGGAGGCTCCTGTCTGTACTAGAGGATGTTGCCTGCCAAGCACATCTCCCCGCTGCACCCTTGCCTTCCGCAGAAGCCCTGACTGTCAGTGGTGTCGTCCCTCCTGTGTGGAAATCTAAGGGGGGAGAGAGGAACTGTGGTCATCTCCAAGGGGGAAAGAGGAACTGCGGTCATCTCCAAGGGGGAAAGAGGAACTGTGGTCATCTCCACAGCTCTGCCTGAGACGGTGCCACTTGGAGGAGTGCAACCTCCATTTCCGTCCTCTCTGGTTTCCGGCATGAACATGCCCGGCTTTCCTCATCAGCCCGGGTTACGTGCTTCGTTCCTCAGAAGCTTTGCCACCTGTTCTTTGCATTCCACAGAAATATTTTTGGGATGCCAAGAAATGCCATTGCTGGTGACCATCTGTTTCCCCGGCCTCATCAAAGAGCTGCCCCTGAGAGCCTACGCCCCGCAGGAGGATAGGTCTGGGACCATCCCTCAAGTTTCTTAGATGATTTCCATAAATTTTTGGCACCCCAACCCCTTTCAACCTCCTCTCCCAAAATACTTGAAGACATTTTTAGATTTTTAGATGCTTTATTTTATTTTTCTAGTAAAAAATAATTGTTTTCCCCAGTCCCAGTATTTGAAACACTTCTGAGCCTTTTCAGTATTTTGAATATCATGGTACTTCTAGACTTGTTTTAACCCAGAGTCCATTCTTCCATAACAGAGAGCCTTAATCTCTAAGTTGGGGCACAGATCACATATTTCTATGGTACTCTTGGCGTAGTCTGTGAAGGGCTATGGACTTGAATATGTGTTTCCAATGCTCCCTGCTTCCACACCCAGGGTGTGGGATTTTTGACATTAACTGCTATCCTAAAGTACTCTATCTAAGGTTGAAATGTAAGCATTTATTTTTATTATATAAATTTATAAGGTGTTTTATGTTTATTGCCTAATTTCTAAGAAAGTTCCAGAAATATATATATATATAAATTAACTATTCTTATTTTATGTATAATGCTTTGTGCTCTCATTTTGAAAAGATACCAGAAAGCACATAAACTCAAGTTGTTATCTTTTTTTTTCTCTAACCAAGTGTTTAAAACAGTGAAGGTTTTTAAAAGACTTATTTTGTAATAGTGCTTGGAACTCCCAGCCAAAATTGTCTAGTTCCCTGGAGAAGTCAGTGGGAAAATAGAAATGATAATTTTCAGTGGTTTATGTGGGCAATATTACCACTTTTAGAGTGGTAAAAATAAATGGAAAGGAAAACAAAATATGATCAGGATGATTGCAGACCACAAATCTCATGGTGACATTATCATTCCATTAGGCTTGGTTGCATTTTTTAGAAAACTGAGTATTCTACTGTGGTCCAGTGCTTGCAAATGCAAATTACCTGTTGGGAATTTCACTCCTTCATTTTACCAGTATCAGTGACTGAAATAACTCACAGGGAGCACAGTCAGAGTTGGATTTGATCTCTTTAGATCTTAGAAGGCCAACATTGAGCATCTTGTTTCCGTTTAGAGCCAAGTTGAAGTGCTTTTATAAAACAGTCACTATAGAGAGGGCACTTTCTCTACCCTACTGAAAAAAAAAAGAGATGCAATTAGTCTGTACCTGTGTGAAATCTGTGTCTCTTCAGATGCATACTCTTGCCACTTTCCCTTATTAATAACAGAATGCTCTTGGCAAGATGAAGCATCCTGAAAATCACAGGGGCCACCTCACTGGCATGTTATTTTCTCACCCTTGCATTCATGGCTTGGTTTTGTGATTACTCTGCTACACATTTCTGAAATTGTAAAGCAAGGTATGTTGGGGCCAACTGCTCAGTTGTCATGTTTCAATCAGTCTGGTCTACTCTGAAAACTTATGTGCAGAAGCAACAATCATCTTGGATTAGGAGATAATGGCAGAACACCACTCAATGAGAAATAAGTTGATCGGGAAAGCATAAGCCCTTACTCTTTGAATTCACGTTCTTCTTAAGCACAGTCTTACCCAGTAATCTTTATTGCTTTTGTATTAATGCATTTGAGCCCACTATCTCTGTCATGGATTCTTGGCATACCTAGCTTTGTGCCTACCATACTTCCATCCTTTCTGTCTGCCTGTCCACTCCAGTTTTCAGGCATTTCATGTCTTATTACCAAGGAAACAGAAGTGATTTCTAAAAGTGTCAAACCGTTTCTAGAAAAAGGTTCATCATCACTTGATCACTTGATCACTTCACCTGAATCCCGTTATTCATACGCCAGTAGCATTTCCACTTGACCCTATCACGTGCCAATGTAGCCCAATGACATCTGGTTGCTTCAGGAATATGAAGAGCCTCAAACCGTTCCTTCAGGGTCTTGACAAGTCTGACCATCTTGTAAGTGGGCGGCCATGTGATCTTTTGACATCCCGTGGGATCCAGTCAGTAACGGCTCTAGTCCAGCAGTCGTCTCCAAATCGCATTACATGTCCAGCCCATCTGATTTTCGATACCTTGGCAAACGAGACAGCGTCCCTGATTCTGGAATAGCAAAGGAGGTCAGAACTCCGGATTCCTTCTCTCACTAGAGTGAGGCGTGATATTCCAAGCATAGCTCTTTCAATTCCTCTCTTGGAGACCGAATAGCATTCTCATCCTGCTTTCATAGGGCCCAGGTCTCTGAGGCTTATGTTAATGCAGGGAGAACGGTGGAGTCAGAGATGTGCCCGGAGCCAGAGGTTCTTTGTTCTTTTAGCTATTTCTTCGATGCTTCTGAAGGCATTTCATGCCGCTCTCTTCTTTCTTGGATTGAGAAATAGTGCTAAGAATAAGTTGTGTCGTAAAGCATTAGAAATGTACTTTCAAAGGAACTCTAAGGCCCTCCAGTATATATCCCAAAAGATAAGTGATAGTTTGACCCATGAGCCTTGGAGGATGGAGAAGTTAAATAAATTTGAGGAAATGTCTCAACTCTCTAACCACCTAGTTTAAAAAGTGCAGTGCATTTATGACTGTGCCAGCATGCTGTGACCTTAGGGCAGGCTTTCTAATGTAGTTCATTACTTTGATTTTGATGAAAACCCATGCTAGCCTCTTTGAATTTGACTAAAAGTTAAGGCTTCTTTTAAAATGCTTCACTTTGAAGGACTGGAGAGACTTGCATCACTTGTATCACTGTCTTCCCATTCATCATCAATTTTCTCCAGCGGGCACCAGTAACATCTCCATATGTCTTGTCTCATGCTAGTAGAGCCCAAGGGCCTCTGCTTGCTCCAGGAACATAAGAAACCTCAAACCATTCCATTAGGTCATGGGAATGATGTCAATAATTGTTACTGGTTTTTGGCATATCAGATATGACACGGGTAGTTCGCCAGGCTCTGCCGTGCCAGTGGGATACTCTTGTAGTCACCTCTGATCTCCAGCATTTATTGATGAACCACGCGGCTGCAAGAGGCCATGCTAGCCAGGCTGTGATCAGCTCTTCTGCTGGGTGGAGTTATGATGAGAGGGGAGTCTGGAAGTGGAAAATGGCGGCCCTCATGGATTGGGTTCATCTGGCTTCTTGCGAGGCTCTGCTGGAGTGGCAGGCCAGGGCTGGAACCCGCCATCCCACCCAGGCGCCTCATGATCGGCGGGCACAGGGAGAGCCGGTAGCAGCTCTGCCCCATGTCTGTGAGTCTGCTGGAGAGACAGTATAGGGATTAAGGGATTTGCCTCACATGCAACCAAACCCCATTTGATTCCCAATACCACATGCCCCTAGGCACTGCCAAGAGTGACCCCTGAGCACAAAGCCTGGAGTAACTCTGAGCACCTCCAGGTGTGGCCCAAATGCCCTCCCATATTAAATAAATAAAACCTGTACTTTATTTAATCTTTTATACAATCTCCTTGAGTTGAGTGTTTCAGAGTTTAGATGCATGAATGATAATAACTGAATCTTTAAAATTCTACTTTGAGGGCCAGAGAAGTAATTCAGCAGGTAAAGCCTTGCAGCCTCCTGATCCTAGTTGAACCCTTAGCACTCCATGGGGCCCCAGAGCCCACCAGGAGTAAGCCCCGAATGCAGAGCCAGAAGTAAGCCCTGAGCACAACCAGCTGTGGCCCAAAACAAAAACTATTCTACTTGATATCCATATAATGCATTTGATAATCAACACCTCAGTTTGAAAGATCAAACTAAGCTTTAGGAATTTTTTTTCAATATTTTCTGGTAGCTTGAATATTTAAAAGAAATTTCAAGTGACACTATTTCATCAAATATGACAGCAGGAAAGTAACAATGCATGTTAAATGTTTTCAAGCTTTCAGATTCTTAAAGAAAATAATTGTTACAAATATGTTGGCTACATGGAGTGTTTTTGTCCTGCACTAAATTATGTTATCAAGTCTGATTAAGGTTTTAGTCTTCTGCTTTCTCTCTTGTGGGAAAAAGGCTAATTACTGATTTATCTTCCCTTGAGATGCGAGTGTTAATTCAAATTGAGTGCTAAAGTGACAATAGATATTCAGCATGGAAAACTAAAACCTAGTCTTAGAATGTCACTGTATTCTTATATTTGGTTTTCATTTGCCTAAATGTTTACTTAACTAGTAACAAACATATATGAATATATATGGATGCATATGCACACATTTGTATATATGTATGTGTGTAGATATATATAAATAAAGTTGCTCTGGTGCTTAATTAATTAGAATATGCCCAATTAGTCTTCAGGAATGTGTATCCTACTCATGTGATGAGTATTGTCAAAACAGTAATGTTAGAAGAAATGGTTCTCTAATGTTTTCCACTTGGTATATAGGAAACTTTCTTTAATTACCTTCAGTTAATTTTTCTGATACATTTATATTTTAAGTCATATCCATAATCCCAGCAGAAAATAGTAATGGTTTAAAGTAGTTTGGTCATACGTATGCCTCAGTATATGGGCAGCCCTACAGGAGGAAATCTGGATAGGCATTCTCAGGGTTTGAGAGATTTGTCCAGAAGCAAAGAAATAACTGAGAGTGTAACTGAGAGTGCGGATGGGGCCTCAGGAGGGCAACCTCCGTGGGCTACAGAGCAGAGGCCTTTTATCATATATGGGCATCTTGTCTCATTCTCTTGAGACACCAGGAGATTTCACCACAGAGCCCACAGGAAGTGTGGTACAGTATGACATGCTCTGAGACTAAAATCACATAGCTTCAGTTTAAGACTGAATTAGGATTTTGTAAATGAGTAAATGAGATTCTTTCCGTGATCCTTGAAATAGTTACTATGAGTCATGTAATCTAGAGCTGCCTTTTTTAAACTTCAGTGTTCATTTCCAGTTCATAGCCAATTTAGCCTTGGTTGTTGGAAGCACAGTAGTAGTTCTGATGGTTGTTCCCAGGAAATCTTGACAGACTTATACTGTTTAATTGGGAAAAATTAACATGTAATGTTTGATGTTAATAAGTGACTTATGTGAAAACAGAAACAGTGTCTATAGTATCAAATATGGCAGTATTTGCAGTGAAGTCTAAACTTCTTGTCCTGTAATAGTGTTTTCTTGTTCTGTTTTGTCCTTTTCTTAAGTACATTCTTCTTGATAGTGGCATTTGACAAGTTGAACACACTTGGAATGTGTACGACTTAGAGATCAGTCCTGAAACCATGACAAATTAGAGTCTTCATCTGGAATTGCCAAAATAATTTTTTTTAATTAAGGTCCAGAAAAAAACAAACAAGCTTAAGGTTTTTTATTTCCCTGCTGCCACTTTTAAAATCTGTTTACATCCCACCTGTAATGTTTGCTAAATATTTTATTGCTTTCCCAGACTCTAATTTAATGAAGTAATAGGAGCTTAGATTCCTCTTAATGCTAGATGAAATGAGAAATGCAGTTTTTGTTTCAGAGGCTATTTTTTTTATATTGGCTTGGTGATCATTTATCTTAATGCACTTAGATTTTCTTGGTACATCATTTAAATACAATGGGTGTTTTGTTTTCTTTTCAAAAATGTATTGTGCTCTGATTTCCCAGATCATGTTATATAGGGAATTAGCAATGATCATTCTTCAGACTTTTGTTATGTTAAATTGGTAACCATAAAAATGTTTTAATGTGTCCTTTTAAGCAATGTGTTGTTGTTGTAATGTGCCTCTTATTTTCAGGGTAAGTTTGCAATATAGGTTTAAAACATCAATAACTTACATTTCATTATTCATGCTTTCTTTTTCCTCATAACAATAGTTTCCTTAAAAAGTGACACTTGCTACTAGATGTTCTTCATCCATTTTCCTCCTTAAACACTCACAGTTCCTGACACCAAGTGGGATTTTTATTCATTGTCTCAAAAGATCTCAAAAGATCAAAACCCAATTGATTTGCAAAAAAAGAGAGAGAAAATTGTTTTCAATTTAGACTAGAAATTGTCTAAACCTCACTTTTTAAGTCTAAAAACATCTCTGACTAGCTTCACTCTCTTGATCAAAAGTTCTGCATCAAGTTGGTGGAGAGAGTGTAAAGAAGGGTGGTATGGAGCTACTCTTAACAGCTTACTTCACTTTCCCTGAACAATGTCCTCTGAGACTGCACAAGCTGCTACTAGGCCTCCTCTCTGCCAGAGTGCTCTGGGTCTGTTGCTCGCACAACGCACTGTCACATTTCCCAGTGCCTGCCACAATCTCTTATCACAAGCCCTCGTGAAAGCATGCAGTGTTTCCCAATATCCTTCAGACCATAGTTCTCCCACCCACATTTTCCTTCCTCACACCAGCCATCTAAGGCCTTGACTGTAATTACCTAAGGAGCAGTTACTGAGTGTTATTTATCCTGAGTTTTGCTAGAGTATTCAATTCCTTTCTTGTCCACATCTCTCATGTAAATGTTTGGCACAGAGGATCCATGGAAAATAAGTGTTTTTCTACCCACCTTCAGTCTGAGAAAAGAATATTTTAAAAGTTTTATTAAATCAAGAAGAAACATAATACAATGAGCATCATGCTTGAACCAGGCACACTCATTGTCTCCCAGCAATGGTGACCCAAGAGTTACCCATAGAGTATGTGAATGCTGATTATTTTGAGAGGAAAACAAAAAGGCCCTTTTTAAAAGTATTTTATTATACCACCGTGAGATATACAATTACAAAGATGTTCATACTTGGGTCCCGAAAAGGCCCTTTCTTATAAGAAGTAAACATTTATAAAACACAGTGAGGAACATTTTTAGGTAAGTAGCTTCCTGACTCCCTTTGCCTTCAGAAACAGTACTTGTCATTTAGGTTAATTGCAGCTATTCTGATCTACCCTCCAAGATCTCAGGGAAATGAGAATGTTTAAACACCTAGTTGGAGTTATAAGATATTATAATTAGGTCATTTATAGGCAAAGAATAATAAAAGTTTCATATGTGCTTCATCAGAAATCAACATCTCCATGTCTATATGAAGCTCATCATTTAAAGTCAAAAGGTTGGAAAGCATGCTTAGTGAGTTATAGTAGCCTCTTGTTATCGTTTGTTTGGGGCCCACATCTGACAATGCTCAAAAGTTACTCCTGGCTCTATACTCAGGAATTACTCCTGGTGGTGCTCATGGGACTATATGGGATGCCAGGAATTGACCTCAGCTCAGCTGCATGCAAGAAAATCATGTACTGTACTAGGAAAGCCCTCATTTGTAATTGATAAAGATGAATCCTTTTCTAACTTCTTTGTTGGAAAAACACAACTTTTTTTTACTAGGGAAATAAACTATAATAAAAAGTAAATCTAACAAAAGACTTCTGTCTCAGGAGAGTGTAGTGGTCTCCTAATGTCTAGTCCAAAGTGTGTGTATGTTGCCATTAGTATTTCAATAACATTTTGAGGAGAAAAATGCATAATTTTCATTATCAGAAAAGCAAATTGAAATATTGAATCTGATTCTCAGAGGGGATGACTTTGAAGAGACGCATTGATTTTGGAGATAAGAACTTGAGCTCTGCTATCCCTGTTCCAGCATTGACTGTGTGACCTTAAGCAAACTTCTCTGTGCCTCATTTTCTCCATATGCAAAATGGGGATATTGATACCAACCCTGCCTACCTCATAGAGATGTTACGGAGATCAATGAGATAATATAGATAAATACAATTTGAATTTTGGAAGATAGGTGCTATATAAATTAAAGGTGTCTTGTTTTTAATGATCTGATTGTTATGTTTAGGATTTAAATAATAGCAATACAGTTATTCATGTAAGTTTCAATCTGATACATATTCACAGTCCTCTCCTGTGACCAGATCTATATAATCCATCCAGTAATGGTAAACAAGGAACTGAAATGGGTGTGGGTGTTTGTTTTCTGTACATTTCTATTGGTAGTCTTTCTATCCTGAATGTTCCCGAAAGACTGGAATTTAACTTGTAATACCTTATAGTTTACATATAATGAATTCCATTCAAGCTTATAAAACTTATCCACCACCACTGCCCCCTTTGGTGGCCAAGGGTTGGAATGAATGTAAATAACAGATACATTGTAATTAAAACACTTATCAAATTCTTTGTTCTTTTTAATTGCAATAAAGATCTTTTTTTTCTATGAAACCTTGTTAAAATTCATTTCATGTTTGAGAAGGCCAAGAGTGGAGAATTTATGTGCCGTTAATGCAAAGCCAATATACAGGGGTTTCCTCAGGAAGCTCACGATCACGATCACGATCTTCCCGTTGGTCATCTATTTGCTAGAGCGGGCACCAGTAATATCTCCATATGTCCTGTCTCATGCCAGTAGAGCCAGGGGCATCGGCTTGCTACAGGAACATAAAGAGCCTTAAACCATTATATTAGGTCATGGGAATGACCTAATATAATTGTTACTGGAATTTGGCATATCATATACAACACGAGAAGCTTGCCAGGCTTGTCGAGCTGGAGGCAAACTCTTTTAAACACCTCCAAATAAAGCATTTATTGATGAACCCGCAGCAGCCGCAAGCGGCCGCGTGAGCCGGGCTGTGCTGTGACGGGCTTGTCTGCTGGGTGGAGTTCTGACACCTCAGGGAAGCTCATCAGAGCATAATGGAGAGCATGTGCCCCCAGGGGTCAGAGGGCAACCATGGAGAGCATGAGCACCTGGGGTCAGAGAGCAATCTTGGAGAGCATGAACACCCCAGAGTCAGAGGGCAATCCTACAGAAGAGGATCCTGAGCTTAAGTTCCAGCTCGGTAATGACTTAGATGGCTACCCAATAGCTCTGTGTCTCTGATCCCGCATATCAAGTATAAGGCATCAGAACCTATGGACAAGTAGTCTGAATTAAATAAGATTATTGAACATGGCATCTAGCCAGTGCATAATCCTCTCAATGCTAAAAGAACATCTTCACAAAAATACCTTTGTGGTGATATCTGCTTATACTGCCAGCTAGTCCTGTGAAGAAATGCATCCTGGGGTGGGAGATAGCCCAGGGATTAAGGTACTTGCCTTGCACTGGGCTGCTTGGGCTTGCCCTAGTTTGATCTGATCCCTGATTCGGAATATGGTACACCATTAGGGGTCATTCTTGAGCTCAGAACCAGGAATACCCTGAGCACTATTAGGTGTGGTTCCAACCCTTGGCCACCAAAGGGGGCAGTGGTGGTGGATAATAAATGTATCCTGGTAGCATATAATATCCCCAGCCTAGAGGAGAATTCACCTGCTATCTGGAGGGATGGTACTCTAGTAGTAAATTTCAGATCAAATGACTTGAGTCAGAGTCTAACCCTGGATGCCTATTTCTGAATCCCTGGAGCCGGGTCTGGGATAAATAGGGCAAGCAAGTAAGAGTTTATGCCTGTCTTCTTTTTTGGCTGTGCGTTATAACTCCAGAAGCCCCACAAATATCTTCTTACCAGTCCTTAACCCAGGTTGGACTCTCTCTCTCTGAATCTTTTTGTGCTTTTAACTTGTTTTTCATGGACACTCCCTGATCACAGTATCCCCAAGAGATGATTCATGTATCTCTGATGAGCTCACCTTCAGCAGTAGTTTGAGACATCCCTAAACTCCCTCCATCCAATGGAGTTTGCTGCCTATTTCACTCCAGAGTCAAGCCACACTTCCTGCTCAGGGTGACCACTGCAAACCCAGTAGAGACTGTGGCATTTGTTTGGGGAGGGAGGAAACAGGAGAAACAAAGGCACAGGCACCACACACATATCAGTTAAATGTCGTGTGGCTGTTTGAAGACTGCATGCTGACCCTGCCCGTGCCAAAGGGCTCTAAGAAACCTCCAGAACTTTTCTTTTCTACACAAGATGCCAAGTAGCCATATTAACCTCACTGGGGCCTAGCCTCTCCATTTCAAACCCTTGCCTAATTTCTCACCGGTGGGGGAAATTTTCTCTCCCAGAGCTATGGGTCACAACCCTTTGTGCAGAAGCTCAGAGTTAAGAAAACTTTCTTCTAAGCCTTTGGATCACAGAACCAGATTACCCACCAGGACTTGGGGAAATTTTCTGTTTTCTCTGGTGTGGCAGGAGGAGGGAGGGGGTGAGGGAGGGGCAGCTGAAAGAATTTCAGTTCTAGGACTCAGCAAGTTGGTGGGTTCTCAGCCACCCAGGAATGGGAACAAACTACAATTTTGTCCAAAACATACTGCCAATTCTAAGACAAGGTAAACATTGAACAAATGCTCAATAATTATACGATCTTCGTTTAGGTGAACTAGATAAGCTCCTCTCTTATGCCATTAAAAGAACAGATTTGTTGATCTCCTTTTATGTACAATCTGCACTGTGCTTCTTATTTTTAATGTTGCAGGAACTTCCCTGTACCTTTGAGGTCAACATTAACCTTTATATTAACCTGAACTGGATCCCACAGGATGTCAAAAGATCACATGGCCGCCCACCTACAAGATGGTCAGACTTCTTCAAGACCCTGAACGAACGGTTTGAGGCTCTTCATATTCCTGAAGCAACCAGATGCTATTGGGCTACACTGTCACGTGATAGGGTCAAATGGAAATGTTACTGGTGCCCGCTGGAGCAAATCGATGAATAAGGGGATGTCAAGTGATCAGGTGATTAACCTGAACCCTAACTCTTACCCTAGATGCATCTTAAATGGACTGCAGGCCTGCTGATGCTCCAATGCCAACTGTCTCCCAGGCATCACATCTGTTTCCAAGATTTCTCCATCTGTGCATCCTCATATCCTCTCAGCGTGGTCATTCTGGAGTTGATCTCATCTTTCCCAGATGCTCCAATTATCTTTTTAGTGCCTGTTTTAACTTTGAAAGCCTGTCCCTCATGCATGACATATATCACACTGTCCTGCATACAAAAGGCACTAAATTAATGTGTGATCCTATTTGAATGCTCATACCTCTCTGACATTAATGGCCTCAAGAGCCTACCTTGAACTAGTGGTTATGAAATCTTAGAGTTTGATGCTTATGCTCTTTCCCTACCAAGAATCTCTCTGAGGCTGTGAAGTGTGGCAAAGATGGCAGAGAAACAAGCACAAATGTTCTCCAATTTAATCAGCCCCAAATAACTATGATAGGAGTGGGGTGTGGGAGGAATACTTGTCATGAGCATTTGAAGTCTGCAGCATATTCCAATACACCTCAGCTGACCAAGTCCTAGAAATCTACTTATATTCACTTTTAATTTGTAGATAAATAGTATCACAACCTGACAGAATTGTCTTCCAAAGCAGACAACACATTCAAAGAGAACAACTTTAAAATTTCATGTCCAGATATAGAATGACTGCATTCATTAATAGGATATAGATACCAGTGTTTTAATAAATATGGGGAAATGGTAATGGCAGATTAAAACTCACCACTGAATATACACAAAGAGACTTAAGTGATTAACTCTAAATATCTGCAGGGCTAGCCACAATGTGTAAAATAAGAGGGAGAGAGATGCAGAGACAGAGAGAGAGATAGAGAGAGAAAGAGAGGAAACTGGGGTACCTGCTATTAAGGCGGGTGGGGGACGGGAGGGGGGGCGTACATTGGTGGTGGAAATGGGGCACTGGTGGAGGGATGGGTGCTGGAATACTGTATTACCAAGAACCAATTATGAACACCTTTGTAATTGTATGTTTCACGGTGGTATAATAAAAAATTTTTAAAAATAAAATAAAATTTCGTGGTCCAACGGGGAAACAAATTGCAACATCAAAGTTGAAAAATAAGTTAATATGAAGACATAACACAGTACACTCCAAAAAGCCATTTCATTGATCCATTGCATAAATATTTATTGAGTACCTATGTGCCAAGTGCTGATACAGCAATAAAGGAAAAAACAACTGCCTTGTTAATGCTCACCTTCTAATAGTCTCAGTCTTTATTTTTAAACATTTGTCATGAGCATTTGAAATCTGCAGCATATTCTAATATACCTCAGCTGACTAAGTCCTAGAGGTCCACTTAGATTCAGAGATCCAGGAAAACCTCTGTGAGCAGCTGACAGTTCTGATGAAACTGAAAGAATAAGCCAGACAGCAATCCCAGACTGGGACACAGCCAACATCAAGACTCTAAAACTGGAAAATCTTCATCTCACATAAGTATAGCCATATAGTACCTAAATAATGGGACATAATCTGAGGAGTTGCTTATGTGATTGCATTGTGCAATTATCACAATAGATGCTTTCTAGTCCAGATGGCATAGCCTACTTGCGCCTAGGCTGAGTCTAGGAATGTATAGAGGGACACCAGCCATGTATTTGGCCAGTGACTTAGCATTTGGACTCTATGTTGGCTGGTTGTGCACTTAATTCAGCACAGTGTTGACCTACAAGCCCCAGAACTTTACCTTTCTTATTATTTTTGCCATTTTCCTGTTAATGGACAGCTTTAACCTTAGGTCATCCTTCAATACTCTCACCCAGAATTATTATTCTATAAAATAAAGCAGTCAATTTGCATCAGGAGAAAAGAACAGCCTCTGCAAAATCAAATTATTTTTAAGGCTTCACTATTTTCTAGACAGGTTCAGGCCCAGAAGAAGGAAATGGTTTGGTGTGTTTCAAGACTAAAAAGGGAGACTAGGATATTTAAACTATAGTAGTAGAAAATGGTAAGAGGGATGCCAGGAGTAATTCCTGAGTGCAGAGCCAGGAGTAACCCCTGAGCATTGCCGGGTGTGACCCAAAAAAAAAACAAAAATAAAATGGTAAGAGGGAGGTCTGAAGATGGAACTAAAAACCGACAGTATAGTAGGTAAAGAAATGGTACTGAGATTTTCTAAAGCACTGAAAGATTACAAACAAGGTTTTGTTCATAATTGGCATTCCATATAAAAATGATTTACAACTTATAAAATATTAGAGTTAGTGTGATAAAAAATCAAATTTAATAGAAAAATATACTGAGACAAATGCTCTATTCCCAGATACTATTTTACATGAAATTAACTGTAGTAAACTCCTTTAATCTTTGAAACAGTCCCATGAATTAAATATAGTTATGTGTATCAATGTTCAAGTTGAAACATAAAAAGTAATCAAGTTTCCAGCTTTAAGTGGGAAAATTGGGATTTTAACTACAGGTTTAAGTTCTTAATCATAATTCACTTGATAACTAAACATCCCGTTATTCATCAGTTTGCTAGATCGGGAGCCAGTAATATTTCCATTTGACCCTATCACGTGACAGTGTAGCCCAATGGCATCTGGTTGCTTCCGGAATACAAAGAGCCTCAAACCGTTCGTTCGGGGTCTTGATGAAGAAGTCTGACCATCTTGTAGGTGGATGGCCACGTGATCTTTTGACATCCCCTGGGATCCAGTCGGTAACTGCTCTAGTCCAGCAGTCGTCTCCAAATGGAATTACATGTCCAGCCCATCTGATTTTTGATGCCTTGGCAAATGAGACAGCGTCCCTGACTCTGGAACAGCGACGGAGTTCAGAGCTCCAGATTCCTTCTTTCTCTTGAGTGAGGCGTGACATTCCAAGCATAGCTCTTTCCATTCCTCTTTGGGAGACCTGAATAGCATTCTCATCCTGCTTTCATAGGGCCCAGGTCTCTGAGGCGTATGTTAATGCAGGGAGAAAGGTGGAGTTGAAGAGTTGTGCCTGGAGCCGGAGGTTCTTTGTCTTTTGCTATTTCTTCAATGCTTTTGAAGGCATTCCATGCTGCTCTTTTCCTCCTGTGCAGCTCAGGTTTTAGGTCGTTCATCATGTTGACTTCTCGACCTAGATACAAATAACTGCTGCATTCAGAAATGTTTGTTTAGTTCATTTTTCATGAACATAGTTTTGCTGAGATTCAGCTGTAGACCTATCTTTCCACATTCTCGGTCGAAGTCAGCCAGCATTTGTGCCGCTTGGCTAATGTTAGAACGATGTCATCAGTGAAGCGGAGGTGGTGTAGTTGCCGACCATCTATCTTCACTCCCATTCCTTCCCATTCTAATTGTCGCATGATGTTCTCGAGGGTGGCGATGAAGAGTTTTGGTGAAATGGTATTACCCTGCCGAACCCCTCTTTTGACATTGATGATTACTTCTTTGTAGAATGATGAGATCCTGGTGGTGAATCCATAATACAGGTCACGAAGGATCTTGATGTATTGGGTTTGAACGCCCTGTTTGGCTAGGGCTTCGATGACCGCTTCAGTCTCCACAGAATCAAAGGCTTTCTTTCAATCAATGAATGTGAGACAGAGTGTCATCCTGAACTCCCTACACACTTCAATGAGCTTGGTTACCGTATGGGTATAGTCGATTGTGCTCAATCCTTTTCAGAAGCCAGCTTGCTCGCATGGTTGCCCTTCATCTGATGTTCTGCCATCCTGTTCAGGATGACTCGAGTGAACAGCCTGTAGATGACAGACAACAGGCAGATGGGGTAATAGTTGCCAATGTCGTGGATGTCTCCCTTCTTGAACAGTTGAACTCTCTTGCTGCTTTTTCAATTGGAGGGCACTTTGCATTCGGATAGGTAGCATGTGAAGAGCCGAGCCAGTGAATTGATGAGTACTGATGGCAGATTCCTCAAGTGTTCAGGTCTGACTTTGTCTGGGCCTGATGCTGTTCTCTTCTTACTGAAGAAATGGCATGTTGGATTTCAGTAGGGAGAACGTTGGGAATCATAATCATAATTATTCAATGATAAATTTTTATTATGGTTTGCAACTGAAGCAATACATAAAAAGTAAAAAATCATAAAAAAATAGGTCTAGTCTACTCAAATTTATAAAATCCCTTAATCAAACTTTAGATAGTTGGTGTTCATCAATATGCCCAGAAGACTGATTCCAAGTCGACCATATCCACACGGTAACCAAGCTCATTGAAATGTGTAGGGAGTTCAGGATGCCACTCTGTCTCATGTTCATTGATTTATAGAAAGCCTTTGATTCTGTGGAGACTGAAGCGGTCATCGAAGCCCTAGCCAAACAGGGGCGTTCAAACGCAATACATCAAGATCCTTCGTGAGCTGTATTACGGATTCACCACCAGGATCTCACCATTCTACAAAGTGATCATCAATGTCAAAAGAGGGGTTCAGCAGGGTGACAGCGCCACCGTCAAGAACATCATGCAACAATTAGAATGGGAAGGAATGGGAGTGAAGATAGAAGGTCGGCAACTACACCACCTCCGCTTCACTGATGACATCGTTCTAATAACACCAAACATTAGCCAAGCGGCAAAAATGCTGGCTGACTTTGACTGAGAATGTGGAAAGGTAGGTCTACAGCTGAATCTCAACAAAACTATGTTCATGAAAAACGAACTAGTTCCAGATGCTCCATTCACTCTCATTGGAACAAACATCCTGAATGCAGCAGTTATGTGTACCTAGGTGGATAACTTAACATGATGAATGACCTAAAACCTCAGCTGTGCAGGAGGAAGAGAGTGGGGTAGAACCTTTCAAGAACATCAAAGAAATAGCTAAAAAGACAAAGAACCCTGCTCGGGCACATCTCTTCGACTCCACCATTCTCCCTGCATTAACATATGCCTCAGAGACCTGGACCCTTCAAAGAAGGATGAGAATGCTATCTGGGTCTCCCAAAGAGGAATCGTAAGAGCTATGTTTGGAATACCACACCTCACTCAAGTGAGAGAAGGAATCCAGAATTCCGACCTCCGTCGCTATTCTAGAATCAGGGACGCTGTCTCGCTTTGCCAAGACATCGAAAATCAAATGGGCTGGACATCTAATGTGATTTAGAAATGACCGCTGGACTAGAGCCATTACTGACTGGATCCCACGGGTTGTCAAAAGATCACGTGGCCGCCCACCTACAAGATGGTCAGACTTCTTCGTCAAGACCCTGAAGGAAAGGTTTGAGGCTCTTTGTATTCCTGAAGCAACCAGATGCCATTGGCCACACTGTCACGTGATAGGGTCAAATGGAAATGTTACTGTTGCCCGCTGGAGCAAATTGGTGAATAACGGGATGTCAAGTGATCATGTCATCCAGTGAGTTTATCAAAATAAGACAAAAGTAATTAAAGTTTTAAATTATAAAACTTAAATTAGTTGCTTTCTATGTTGGTACTATGGCAATACAGCTGGTATGGATGTTGCCTTGCACATGGCTGACCCAGGATTGATACCCAAAATCCAAATTTCTCTCAAGCCCACCAGGAGTGCTCTGTGAACTTAGAGCCAGAAGAAGTAAGCCCTGAGCAACACTGGGTTTTGCCAAAAAAGGAAAAAATTCGCTTTCTATTTTCTTTGTTCCTGTATTCTTCTTTAGCCATACTTTCCAACGTTCTCACTAATACTTCAGAGTTATTGTTTTAGTAATTCTTGTGTCTAAAATGTTCTTCTGCCAACACATCAGATAGACTTGTAGATGTTATCTCAACATAAAGATCTCAAACTCTCCTTGGTAATATTTATCACATCCAGGTTGCACTTTATCTCTATCGGTCATGCTTTATCTTGTTTCTTTATTTTCTTAATTAAAAGTTAATGCTCAAAAGAGTTCATTTGCTTTACTGGAATACCAAGTGCATAAAACCAGGGGCAGTCTCTTGATCCTAGAAACTTGACCCTAGAAAGAGCAGATTTCTTTCTGTGCATGGAAAACTAAGACAATGTTATTCTCTTTTCTTGGAATAAAATAAAGCTGCTAGGATGCCAACTAACCAAACTTAGGCTAAGTACCGAAGAAGTCAGAAAGAAAATCTGTGTAATTAATACTTAAAAAAGTCTTAATTTGGTGAAAGTTCAGGCTTTTAAAAAACTGTAGAGAAGGAGGGATTGTGGCTCCCTCCTCAGGGAGGTCCCAAGGTCCCAGGCTCAAAGGACCTCCTGTGGATTCCATAGCCTTAACAGTACTTGAGGGTCAGGGGGTGACTGAGGCGCCAGAATCTGGGGCCTAACTGGGTCCCTCACATATTCACTGTCCATAAGGGTCCCCTGACCTGTGTCCTGTGCCAACAGGGTTTCTCTTAACCCTCTGAGGGAATAAAGAGCAAGGCCAGAGGTTCCTGAAGGTTACTCTTTAATCGTTACTTTTGTTTCATCCCTTTGCTCTCTGCAGCAATCTCTCTCCTGGGACTTCTGGCTCTCTCCCTGTTGATTCTTCTGCAGGTTGCCTCTCTTGGGGGATCTGTGTGGGCTCCTCTCTCGTCAGGCCTCTCACCTCTGGATTCCTCTGTTTAGGGCTTCTTGCCTTAGGTTCTCTTCCAGGACCTCTTCATTTAGGACCCTTTCCTAAGGTCCTTTTTGCTCAGCACTTTTCTCTTCAAGGCTTTTCTCTGCACTCCTCAGCTGTGTCCCTATCTTTGTGTCCCTATATTACGTTGTATCAACCTGTTGCTACTATTTTCTGTTTCTCTAAATTCCTATTTCTTTGAGTTCCTCTGGTTCTGTTACTCTATTGCCCTGCACTGCCGGTGGTCCTATTGCCCTATTGCTGTTGCCCACCAGGCCTTGCAGCTCTGGTGCTGGCCCTCGGGCCTAGGCACCAGGAGCAGCTTCTCCTCCCTGGTGCTGGCCATCCGCTCAGGAACCAGGGGCCCCATGGCCTAGGTGCTGGCCAGGTACCAGAGGCTGCTGCCTCTCAGTCCAGAAGCTCCCCAGGATGCTCTCCTGGGGCCACAGTTTGCAATCTCCTGCCAGGTTCAGAACTCCGGCATCAGCTGTCTTTGAGAGGTAAGTGTTGTGCCTTTAAGAGGGTATTCCCATGTCCCACAGGTGAACACTGATGTGGCTCCAGTATTTAAGAAACTGACTTCTAAAAGGAAAGTGATTTTTGCTGGATAGGCCAAAACAACAGATTTCATTGCCACGTTCTGGATTTCTAGCCTCTGAACTCTGCTTTTCTGCTTCAAAGTCCTACCCAAAGCTGACCACTGAAAATGAGGATTCTCTTGTATTTCAAACACTATGATGGGGAAATGGCAATAGTATGAACTTTTTAAAAGTTTTTTAATACTATCAAATTACAATTTGGGTAGTGCTCTCCCACTAAGACCTCAAAGCAGCAGCTGGAGAGAATAGTTCAGTGGGTAGGGCCTTTGCTATGCAAGTGGCCAACCAAAGTTTTATTTCTGGCACTGTATTTGGTCCCTGAAGCTAGCCAGAAGTGATCCATTAGTGCAAAACTGAGCACTGCTGGTTGTGCCCCACCTCTCCATAAAACAGAGAGTGCAAAGCTACACTAACATGCTGGCAATACTGAGAAAGCAGTTTCTAACAGTTTAACATCTCTCAAGGTACACAAATACTCCTCTACTTCTAGGACTTAGGGTTTTAAGCATGATCTACTCCTAAATGGCATAGTGTCTGTTTCTTTGAATATCTCAACTGCAGCTCTCCTTTTTTGCCCCTGTTATGTAATAAAGCATAATGCTATATTGACGTTCTAGCAGTTGGGGGATAGAACTTTATCTGACTAATACACTAAGAAAAACTGTACTGAACAAAGTAAAAACTATTGCAGTCCAGGGAGCCTTTGATATGAAAATGTGCATACAAATCTCCAAGAGGAAGATGTAATTATCAATCTTTACCTATATTATTTAACCATGAGATCCTTTGATTTACAAAATTAAATCTCAGGACAATTTACCTAAGTACACATTTATGTCTTCCACTTTCCCAATGCTTGTGTTGCCCTAATGAGCAGGTTTCCTACCAAATCTCTTTCTTTTTACTTCTTTTCCACCTCACCCCTCACCATGGTAATAGTGCTTACCTGATCTCCCTTGTTCAAAATACAGTAAGTTTCCCATCCCCTGAAATATCCAACTGCCCTTTAGAAAACTCAACTTGGAGTGTAACAAAATACATATCTGCCTTGGAAATTTTTCTAGATGCCTTAGGAAAGAAAATAATCTCTGCTTCTTCTGTAGCCCCTCTGCAATGTAAGTGCAGTTGTTACTACAATTTCGTTTTGCTATAACTATTTATCTTTTTTTATCCAATAATTGAAACAATTCCTAAGCAGACACTACGTGGTAAGTCATGGGTATATTTTCATTGCCTGGCACAGTGTTATCTACAGCAGCAGCAGAAAGCATTTGAGTTTAATTTAATTGAGACAATCATGCAAATATCCATCTGCATAAAAATTTAGTCTAGAGGGTAGTACTATTCAGCATGCTTGGCTTGATGGGGTGTGTTTAATATATTCTAATGGTTGGTTGATTGAGTCATTCATTATTTGAAGATTATTTGGTGAACATGTTTGTGCGGGAGTACTTGGAGGCATGCAAAGTTTAATAAAATATAGTCTCAAAGCTTTGGGCAAATCAGAATTAGAAATCATTTATATGCTCTTATCTGGGCATTTATATCCAATTTAGTTTCAAGAATTATCCATCTTAAATAATTTCTCATCTCTTTCCCCATCACACTGTCACTTCCTTAGTCCAAAGAATCAGCCTCTGTCCTCTGGACCAATGCAATCAACTGATTTATCCATGGATACTCTAATGAATGTCTTCTCCAATTGAAGCAGAATGATTTTTTTTCAAGTGCCAGTTTGAGTGTGTCACTCTCATGTTTAAAAACACTTGATTCTGAAATGATCTTGGCCTACAAATCAAAATTCTTAAAATACCATTATTCCATGAATTATATGTCCCTTGAAAATGATGTCCCGGATTTATGCCAGGGGACACTAGAGATCCCAGACACTAAGGAAGGAAAAGAATTCCCTTTTAGATGTGGGCCCCTCCACCCATTCCCCAGACTCCGGGTTGATGGTTATGGCCTTGAGCTGCCAGCCACCACAGCCAACTGCCAGAAGACAGACACTCCAGATCCACAGCTGTGCAGCTCAGTCTCATGGTGAGCAGCCCAGGGAGTTCCTGGGGAAAAGTAAAAGGCTCGACCAGCCTCTGGATGTGTCCTACATAGCTCCTAGGGCTTGCTCAGCATGCAGGCAAGCATGCTGGCTGGACTCTGGAGCAGGAATTTGGGCCCTCCACCCATTCCCCCAGACTCTGGCCCTAAGCTGCCAGCCACCACAACCAACCGCTGAAAGACAGACACTCCAGATCTACAGCTGAACTGGCATGTGGCGCTCTGCAGCGGCGCGATAATCGTAGACTATAATGCATTTTAGCACCAGGTCCTTCCCAGGATCTTTCTCATTTATACACTTTAATGATCATTCTAGTTACAACAAACTGGAGAGGTTATGGGGAATGAGGAATTATGATGTCACACTAGAACTCACTATTGAATATTCATATAAAGACATCATAAATCATTAGTATCTATAGGGCAAGCCACAAAGTGTAACAGAAGAGAGAGAGAAATACAGGGACAGAGACAAAGAGATAGGCAGAGAAATAAAATGTGCCTGCAATAGCGGCAGGTAGGGCTTGGGTGGTGGGGGTGTGTTTGGGATACAGGTCGTGGGAACTTGGCACTGGTGGAGGAATGGGTACTTGGACACTGAATGGCAGAGACCCAATTATGGACATTCTTGTAATTGTATATCTCACATGGTATAATAAAATTTTAAGAAAAGAATTCCCTTTTACCTTGAAAGCCTGTGGATGGACAGAGTTCACAAGTTCAGCCCCATTCCAAATACTTTTACTTATCACCAATAGTGAAACAAACTCTGCTAATACAATCCAAAATGGGGAAACTCCCAAATCTTCTAGCCAAACCTCTGATCTCCCACCAAAATGGATGACTATCTTCTTCCCAGCACCTTTTATTCGCCCAAAGCCTGGGATAGCTATCCAGGGACAAAACTTGGGACAAAACCCAGGTTTCTCATGCAGATCCCAGGTGCACACACCTAGCCCAGTCCTTACAAAAGAATCGATGCCTTACAGCCTCCTGCACAAGGGACTTGTAGAGATGTGGGGAGGATACCTCAGACCAAATACAACTCAGTATTTAATACATGGGAAATAGCATATGATATTTATACCATGAATCTCATACAACCAGATAGATCTCTAATCCCCTGCAGGTTCATATCTGTTTCAGAATAATATTGCACACTTTGCCTTTAGTATTACTGAGTCATGTTTGCTTTATCATTAATCTTGCAGGGTTATCTACATAATGGTGAATCCAACACAGCCAGTTTTCCTCCCGGAAAAACTCTACATGTGTAAAAGGTCCCTCATGGGAACCCATTGGAATTACAAGAGAAATATTCCAAAGCATAGATTCATGATAAGAATATACTGCCATTCAAAGAGTTATAAAATAAAACTTTTTTTCCAATCCTGCCCCCTATTAATCCAATCTCCTATTGTGATTTGCAAAAGAGCCTTGAGGCAAAATGCAAATGACTTTTAGTAAATGCAAGTAAGTGCTCTGGGTTTGCAGAGACCCAGAGCTGATTAGGGTCTGTCCTCCAACAGTTTTATTTATTTTGGGGGTTTTTGGGAAGGTGCTTAACTGGGGATATTCAGGGCTTACTCCTGGTTCTGAGCTTAGGGAGCTCAGGGAGCAATCCTGATCAGCTATGGGGATCAGATTGATCCCCTGATCAGCTAACGGGATCATATTCCAGAAATTGAACCCAGGTTGACCGCTTGCAAGACTAGTACCCTAATTGCTGTACTTTGCTCTATCTCCCATTATTTTATTTTATTCACTGGGGAGAATGGATGGAGCAGTTTTCAGGGACTATTCCTGGCTCAGTGTTGAGGTGGGCCTGATGGTTACCTAAGGTTCACAGTTGCTAGTAACTGGCAGCAATTGTGACATTAAACTTTAGACAAGCCTGTGCAGTCATGCAAATACCCAACAATGACTGTGGTACCATGCAGCCCTGTACTGCAGTGGGATTATTTGTAGTCACTGGGGTTACAAGCATCTTACAGTAACTATAGTGCTGAGATCAAGTAAATTTTGGTAGAATTTGGAAGTGTGGGGTAATGGTGCTAGAAAAGTCAGTGGCACAAAGTTTCAGAGGCCATAGATCCATCAAAGATTGCAGGTGCCTCTTGTCACCTGGAAGCCAAGTTTGAGAGGGCCTGGATAGTGCAGTCACAAGTGCCCAGCAGCAGCTGATTCCCTGGCACCCCATATGGTCGCCAGAGCCTGCCAGGAGTGACCCCTGAATTCAGAGTTAGGAGAAAGCCCTGAGCACAGAGCCAAAAGAAAGCCCTAAGCATACCTAGGCATTGTCCCAAAACAAACAAACAAAAAAAAACAGCAGTGTTCAGTGTAAAACCTCCCTGTAACTCTTTATAAATTAGTCAGTCAGGCACTGCCTTGCCTAAGTGCCAACATACTACAACACCAGAGTTGAAGCTGCAATGAGAGGAAAAGGTAGAAGTCACAGCTTGATTATGCTTTAGAACACACAAAGGTGACAAAGGTGAACCCCTTGGGCAAATATGGGAAGAATAAAGATCTCAAACTCAGTTTCTGTGACAAAAACAAAGCCAGTTCTGTGACAAAATCTAACAACTCCAGAGGAGTTTTTGACCCTAACTTATTCTCATGAGTCTCTAGTAGGAGATATTTATAGACTTCAAGCCACAAATTTAAGGGACTGATCTTTGCTCCAGCATATCCAATCCACGCAAATAAGGACACTGTGATAGATGTGTGAAGAAATTCTATTGTTCAGTTTATGGACAAATGAGTAATGTCACCAGTCAAGATTTCCAACTTATAGGAAGTACTTAAAATGAAGCCTTATCTTCATGACTCTTTAAGGTCTCCAAGGTCGTTTTTTAAATCTAATCTACCTTGTGCATAACTCCCGCAATTTGCCTTCAGTTGTTTCCACTTTTATTGAGCTCCTATCTTCTTTGTTAACCTCCTTGAGTCCTGGGAAGATCAATCTTTTATTGAGTCAGGTTCAAATAAAACTTCCCTTGACTTCAATTCAAGGGTGCTATCCTAGTAACTTTGTTCAAAAAGAATACTAAAATATCTCTTCCTCCAGGTAGAGGTTCTCCAGTCTATTTGTCTCTCTCAGCTGGAGAAGTTCCCTCATTGTTGTCTAGTGCCTGTGTGTATCCACTTCCTTCTCAACTCTGCTTTTTTATTTTCTTTCAATCTCATCTTCTTCCTCAGGCTGTACTGATGATCCATTTCCTTATACTCTTCATTCTGAATAATTAAATCATATTTATTACATTTTTGGAATAGAGAAAAGATTTATTTCACATGACAAATTTTATGGCATGTTGTCATTATCCTTTTTTTAGGATAAAAACAGGAAAGACAAAGAAGGAAGAAAATTTAAAAAATATGAGTGTGGGACAGAGAAGGGAACAGTGTGCTAACAATTGTAAGTGATAATACCAGCCTAGAACTGAGTATTGAATACAGGCAAAAAGATACACATGATAACCTCTAAAAAGTATGTATTGCAATCCACAGTGCATAAGAGAAGGAAAAGAGAAAAAACAGAGAGAGAGAGAGAGAAGAGATAAATAACTCTATAAAGGCAGGCTAGGGAGAGGGGAGGGAAACGGTGACATTGGTGGTTGGAAATGGGCACTGGTGGAGGGATTGGTGCTGAAACAATGTATGACTGAAACTTGGACATGAACGTCTTTGTAATTGTATATTTCACGGTGGTATAATAAAATATTTTAAAAAGTGAGTGTGAAAGAAGAATGATAGAAGTTTCTTGTTGGACTTATCTTTTGGCAACAAAATAATGCATTGAGTGAGCATAAAGGGAAACAGGTGGATGATCAATCCCTGGATCGGCCTTGGTGGTGTCCAACACTATCCACTCTACAACAAATACCAATGAACTGCCACCAACATGTAAAGGGAAGCACACACATTAGTTTGAAATCCCAAAGAGAATACTCATAAGTCAGTACCATCATGTTTGTAAATGAGCATGTGCTTTTAATTGATTAACATTGAACAAGACTTTTGACAAAAAAGTCAAAAGACACTTGAGGAAATGAAATGGTTATTTAGGATAATCTTTCTAAGTTATTTAGGATCCCTTTTACTTTGCCAGTTAGGCTCCTGAGTTCCTCTTCCAAATTCTGAAAACATCTCCTCTCCTAATGAAGTGCGCCAAGCCACTTGAATAGTTCACTTTTATTCAATTTGGGATTTAGAGTTGCAAACAGAATAGGAAAGTGCCAGGGGCAATAACAATAGTACAACAGGTAAGGTGCTTGCTCCACGCAGATTGATCTGGGTGTGATCCCTAGCATACCAAATGGTCCCCCAAGCTCTTCCATGAGTGATTCCTGAGCACAGAGTCAGGAGTAAGGCTGGGAACAGCATTAGCCTCATTACTTAAAAAATTAATATTAATATATTTATTCTGTCAACTCTTACTGAACCCAAACTGAGTGGGCCACCCTGACTTACGCTCTGACAATATTGTAGTTACTTTAAAAACAAGGTCTTTCATTAATCTTAGTATTTTTCTCTCAGTTTATAGATAATGGAAATTTACACATAATGGATCAGGATTCTATCTCCAGATATAGGTTATCTTCCTTATTTTATTATTTTGTTTAGTATATAATTTTAAACAAAATAATAAAATAAGGTAGATAACCTATATCTGGAGAAGTTATATTAAAATATGATAAGCGATAGAATTCCTAAGCGATAGAATTATTATTTTGTTTAGTATATAATTTTCCTCAACTCCATGAGGACCTCCATTTTCCACATCCGACTTCCCCTCGTCAGAACTCCACCCAGCAGACCAGCCTATCACAGCCCGGCTCATCGAGATCCACCCTGCTGCAGTCTTTTTAATCTGGCCCAGGTATGCTGATCCAGAGACAGACGTGGGGCAGAGATGCTACTGGCTCTCACTGTGTCCAGCCACTCATGAGGCGCCAGTGAGGGATGGCAGGGTCTAGCCCTGGCCCGCCACCCCAGCAGAGCCTCACAACAAGCCAGACGACCTCCCACTCCATGAGGACCTCCATTTTCCACACCGGACTTCTTCCTCATCAGAACTCCACCCAGCAGACCAGCCTATCACAGCCCGGCTTGCGCGGCTTGCAGCCGCGTGGCTCATCAATAATTGCTTGATTTTGAGATGACTACAAGAATATGCCACCCGCACGGCAGAGCCTGGCAAGCTACCCATGTCGTATTTGATATGCCAGATACCAGTAACAATTATAGACCTCATTCCCATGACCTGATGGAATGGTTTGAGGCTCTTTATGTTCCTGGAGCAAGCAGGTTCCCTTGGGCTCTACTTGCATGAGACAGGTCATATGGAGATGTTACTGGTGCCCGCTCAAGCAAATCGAAGATGAACGGGAAGACAGTGATACAGTGACAGTTGTCATTATAGTCCTACAATAAAAAGGATGCTGAGACTAAATTTTTGCTATTTTCATTACAAATACAAACATGACAGATGATATCTGTTATTAGTGGGAATGGGTAAGTGGCACATATGTATCAAAAAATTGAATGACTTTCTACCATTTTACTCCACACATCTTGAACAGATAGGACAAGAACACTGTTTTTCCCCATGTTCTGTTCCACACTGGGTTTGCACCTTAATGTACAAAGTTCATCTGGGACTGGCATGTCTGTCTTACTAAGTGAGCAAAAGAAAGTCCCTCCCGGAAAGAAGTATTCACAAAAGAATGAAGTTCACAACTGAGGTGCCAGTAGAGTCATCTTACCATGTAATACCCCTTTTCCTTTCTGATCCTTCAGTGGTAGCCTGGAACGAAGGAAGCTCAGCCAAGGAAGAGAGGAGCTAAAGAAGGAATAAGGATGAACAAAAGTTGAACAAAGGATGTGAGTGCTGAGTGGGAAGAACCCACGGTAGTTTTCCAGAAAAGGATATCCAATGACTCCAGAAAATGGAAACTGAGATGGATGGCAGGAATTGATAATTGGAGAAGGCAATCAAGAATTTAAAGAACTCAGGAGATAGTAGGGCTTTAGAAACCAAACAATAAGTTATTTTTCCATGTCAGAAAAGCTAGGAATACTAATATCTTTCTCTTCTTCCTCGGAGTGACAATATAGCATACTGACTCTATCGTAGATTAAACTTCAAAAAAACTGAGGGTCCTCCCCTTCACTATGCTGGTAATCTGGTTTCCTGGTTGTATTCCCAGGAGTGCCATTAACTCCCCAGGTATCCTTTTCTCATGCAAACGTGACAGAATTTCAGAGCAGAGTTATTATGGATTGTTTATATCCTCCTCAATTTTTTATGTGGAAACCCCAATCTTAGTATTATGGTGTTAGAAAATGGGGCCTTGGAGAAAAAATTTGGGTCAGGAGAGACCCTTGGAGAAGGGTCCTGATTAGAACCTGACAATGTTGGCTCCTGACTTTTGGACTCTTAGCTATTAGAACTTTGAGATACCATTATTTGTTGTTGATAATCCACTCAGTTTCAAGAAAGTTATTATAGTGGCCAAAATGAATCAATAGAGAATCTAAGCTATCCAGGCCCAATAAATTCAGAGGCATCTAAGCATAGTCCAAAATCAGCAGGAGTCTTCTACTCTAACCACTGTTCACAAAACCCAAAAGAACTTCATGGGACCATCTTCATATGAATTAATTGGCATATGGAACCTCTCTGGAAGATCTCTATGAAGCATTGGACAAATAAAGGCTAAGGCTTAATAGGTAGGAAGTTTGGATGGCAATTCCCTGAGAGGACCACAGAGGCCTGAGAAATCTAGGTTTGATTTGAGACCCAGGATCAAGAACAGGGGAAAGGAACTCTTAAATGCAACCCAGGAAGGAGCCATCAGGTGTCTTTCCTATTCAGCCTCTCAAGGCCTCTATAGAGTTTGGTCTTGGGAAGTTCAGCAGTGGTGAAGAGCAAAGATCTTAGGGAGAGAGTGAGTGAGAGAGAGAAAACAAAATAAAAAAGAAAAGCTGCTTTTGAGGAACAAAGGGCACAAAGCAACTCTGCTGGTGGCCTTGGCAACAGGAAAAGGCAGACATGGAAAATATTTGCTCCCCACTTTGTAAAAGGCCATTCAGAGAGGAAAGGGATTAGAGAGCTGGTGTGACTCACCCAGTGTGCAAAGAGCAAAGGATACTGCCAATCTGCAGGAGAGATCCACCCATAGAGAGACCCAGTGGAGTCCTGGAAAATGTGGATCCTAAGAACTGGTGAAGAGGAAGTATAGAGTGGTTGACAGCTTCTATCAAGACTGAGGACAACCCCCAGATGTTCTATGACTGCATGCTCAGATGGTACCAATGAACCTCAGGGCTGGTCATGTGGTCTTGCTGACTCCCTGTCTTCGGGAGGTGAGGACTAATTCAAGCAGTGGCTTAACTCACCAAGTTTTATTCGGTGTTCTCAGAGTTTAGGTGTTTTCTGCTTGGGTCACAGTGGGGTAAGAACCTGTATAGCTGCCGGGTTAATCAAGGATCTCTCAATTCTATAGCAATAGTAAAGAAAAAAAATCTCTGATTTGTTTGTTTTTTGTTTTTCTTTGCTTTGGGGGGGGCATAAACAGAGGGTGTGCAGGGCTTACTCTTGGCTTTGTGCTCAGGGATCATTCCTGGGGGTCCTTGAGAAATATATAGTGCTTAGGAGAGAACTGGGTCTTCCACATGCAAGGAAATGCCTTAACCCCCTGTTCTATCCACGTTACCATTTTATCTAAAGGTCTACATTTTCAAACTGTGAATAACCTGAAGTTCTGGGATCTTTAAAGGCCATGCTCACACATTTATTGAATTCACCTAGATCTAAGTATGACTCGTTGATAGAATGAATTGCCTCTGACTAGCATAAACAAAAGGAAAGGTGATGATTATGGCCATTCTTTAACAGTTTCTGATTTTTTTTTTTCACTTGGAATGTTCATACTTGGGCACTGACTCTCAAAATTCTCCCGCCATGCTGCTATGAGAGGTCCAGACAAGGTAGCAAGGCTGTGCCTATGGCCAGCACACACTGCATGAGTCAGCATAGCCATTCCAGTCTGACTGAGATCCCAGACAGTTTTCATAGTTACACTAGGGGAGCAAGATGATCTTGCGAACCGAAAAAATCACAGAGATCTGTGAAAGACTTAAAAGGGTAGTGACATCAGCATAATGGGTGGGGGTGGGGGAGTGCACTCAGATACACTCATTAAAAACAAGTACGTAGACAAGCATATAGACCCAAGTTTCATGGGAAGTATTGAAACCAGGGATCCACTTTGACAAAATAAACTCCCAGACAAAAAAGGAGCTACTCTCAACATGGTAGGAAATTTCATAGTGTTTTTTGCCTTTGCTACATTTCTACCCTCTGTGCTGAAATCAAGGGGAGACTTCCAATTTCCAGTTCCTCCCTCAACAGAAGAAAGCCAAAAGAAATTATTTGTATCATTCAGTAGTATCTGGGCTGAGGGGGATGGGTCTCTTCTGACTCAGAACACTGCTGTGTGAATGGGCCTGTATATCTCAGGTTGGACGCAGCAGAAGTGCTGGCAATGGAGAGAGTTATAGGATGTCAAGACCCACAGTGCCTGGGGCAAGAGATTATACAGAGTACACTGAAGGGAATGTGATGTTTAAAAGTCATTACACACAGAGGAACATTGGGAGAAAGAAAGAGAACAGCCACAGGCCCAGGGAAGCAGCAGCAGCAACTACCACAGGATAGAAATATACTCAATGAAACAACTAGAGTGAGTTCAGGAGGAGAATCCTCATGCAAATGGTAAAGTGGTTTTTGACAAGGGTTTCAAAAGCAATACAATAAGGAAAGAATCGCCATTTTAGTTCAAGAGGTAATAATGACCCTAGTTTGATCCCCAGTACCATGTACAGTCACTTGAGCAATTCCAGAAGTGATCCCTGAGCACAGAGACAGGACTAAGCTCTGAG